>JTDE01002250.1:36866-61358 GCA_014338405.1 Paragonimus skrjabini miyazakii | reverse complement strand
CTTCACATGTCTGGCGCATTTAGATGCCTTCAATTGCTTTCCTACTGTTTATGGTTGGAGATAGGCATTTTAGGATAACAGTTGCAAGAGCGAAAGTCAGGAGACTGAATGGAATGCGCAGTCCTTGTTGCTCACTCATCTACCACGACTGATTCATCCGTGTTTAGATTTATCACCCAACTTGATTGAGATTAGAATCTGTACTCACAAGATTATCGGTTATTTATGGGACATTAAAGTATTTCGAGAGATTCAATCATCTGCATCCACTGAACTGTTTGGACACCATCTACCTTACGGTAAGTTTGTATTGGTTATTCTCAAAAGGTTTGAGTGATATAGGCTGTTAATACTTCTTGAGCTTATATCATCAGCCATGATCATTTCAAACGTTCTCTCGGTAGTTGTGATCAATGTCCGAAGAGTAATCGGTGACTACGCTTTTCTGTTTGCTTTTTACTTCATACAGAGACAGAGAAAACCAGCTGTTTGAAGGCTTTTAACCATGAGGATTTATGTTACATACTCAAAACATTGAGCAGGTGATGGGTATTAGTTCTACACAATTGGAACAACAGTACACTAGAAAGAACAGTTGATTCTTTTAGTTTCTGAATTGTGTTAGAAGATGAGATTGAAGAAAAAATAGCTGAGTTCACTATCCTCTTGCTTTAAACACGGATCAGCCCATAAGGAAGATTACGCCGGGTGAACTTTCTGAAGACCTACCACAGTGGTCTGGATAAGTACAAGCTTCTGACGTAAGGTGAATGTGTAACTAGGACCGCATATTTAATTAACGCCTAAAACCTTAGCTGAAGAACAGACTTAGTTCCTAGAAGTCTCCGTTGGTCTCCTACTTCAATGTTCATTTGCCCAAACTAGTAGTCCAATTTTCACCTCCTTGTGTACGTATATAATTCAGAGCTTTGTCTTGGTTCTTGATAAAAGTGAAATATGGCAAATGCGCACACAGGATGACTGTTCTAGTGCTGAAAAGTCTACGAATAGCCCCGAATATTTTGTTGATATGCGGTGATTTCGGCTCACCCTAATGGGCTTCGAACAAAACTTCCGCGAACAAAATACAAGTTCATTAATATAAAGTAACTGAACGAGTTACTGATTCCGTTGGCCAGGTTGTTAGTCCTCAAGTGATGTCTCACTTCACCTCTTGTATCGTAACTAACCTGCCCCTTAGATTTCTCTCTTATTGAAACAGCCTATCGCTCATTCTTATCTAACTGAAAATAGTTCGATATTGTCAGCTTGGTGGTTACTGGCTTCATCTTATGAGCAATGAAGGCCACCTAACTCAGTAGAGCAGCTGCCAGATAGCACACAGAAAGACAACAATACATCAAGAGAAAAGCCATGGACACATGGAATTCTGTCGTTTTTACCTAACAGAAGCACGATAAAAACGAGTATTTGCACTACTATCTAAGAGATACCACTTGACTTCCACTATTGACGTGATTCTACGGAGTGCAGTGTCCATAATTGAAGGAGATCACCAGATGATTTTTTCAGTACTGTTTACCATATTCTCAGGTCGTCCAAAATTTTATTTATACCTCAAGATAACCTGTTCTGCTCAATATTTTTGAAAAAAATAATCCAAGGGCGCAGTTCGTGCATTTTTTTCTAGATAAACACTTATATGCGGTTCAGAATAAAGCAAACACAGTTAGAAACCAATAAGTTCAGGATAACCACACACACACACACACACACAAATAAGGGCGTATCGTCTATTTTCTATTACCTCGGCGTGCTGATCTATCAAGACAACTGGAATACGAACACGAATTATTCACAGGTTTACAAATACAGTTGATTGATAAGGTTTCAACACGTTGTAGAATGCGCTCTCTATGATGCAGGACAAGAGATGCGAATGCCCTTGTGAAGTTCACCTTATGATCTGTTTTCAGTACGCGTTTAACGGTTCGATAGAATAAATTTCGGCGGTGTGAGCTGCTGGTTTTGTCAGACCTGCCACATTGTAACGTATTCGATGATCCGGACACTTAGAGATCCATCGGTCCTTAGTATGTAGCACCTACCTCAACTGCGTGATACGAATTTGACACCGCGGTTCCATTTGTGAGTTGAAGCCCATAGTTATATCGTACGCCGTGTTGCGCAAAGTGTACCAATACAATATGTCCGCTAAGTTGTAGTGTCCTAATGATGTTTCAAATGGGAAACAATGTCATCATCTGTGAACAGCATTCACTGAGAAAAATTTTCCTTAGGCGCTCTTGCTCAACAACCAGTTCTTCGACCTAAATCTCCAGTATTCATAGAAGGCTATCTTGTAAAATGTAATGGAGAATCAATTTCTCCTAGCTATTCGTTTTATCCTCGACAATAGGGTGTGCACCAGATGACTTCCGTGTTATATTGAGCAGAAAATATGAGAACACATATACCGATCAGTACATAATAGTTTCCTTCAGACTGACATTGTCATCGAACCGTCCTTTCTTTGGCATGAACAAATATCAAGAAACGGAAATAGATCTTCTTGGCCTTCGTCTGTTGTTAGTTCTTTTGTCTGAGTTTATCAGGTTTAGTGATGCAAACAACACTCCGTGCACTGCGTGTGCACTCAGCGATGACCAGAACGTCATCATTTAGAAGGAAGTATTTTCTGTAGAACCACGACTTTTTTTACTTCAGTCTACGAAAAAATTGCTAACCTGAAGCGCAATGAATTCCTTGTATCAAAAACAACCTACCGTTAAGTGTGAGCCTCTAACAAAATCCCACATTATAAGTGAAGTACTCCCCTCGATGAAGGTTTCGAGGAGAGAAGCTGAGAAATTCCAACCTTACGAAACAGCCGTTTTCAGACCACAACTAGTCATGGCTTCCGAGTTACCAATTTCAATGCCACGGATAAAGCAACTGTCTAACTCATGTGTTGATTACTCAGATATAACAGGTCCAGCCACTGTTAATCAAGAAACCTCTCCCAGACTCAAGCACCTTGAAAAACTGGTATTCGGGGGAATAATGTTTCAATTCGTCTAACCGACTATTTGACATGGTGCAATCTGTCGTTCAAACTAAACTAACTTCGTTAACAGCTCAGTTCCAAAGCTAGCCTAAAGCTCTAATTAGTCTATTCGGTTCAATGAATCAGAATTCACGAGAAACGCGCCATTCCAAAGAGAACCCTTTTATCACGCAAAAGTTGTTTTCTCGCGTTTCTCTTTATGCGATAGTAGAGCTTCCAGAATCATACATGATAACGACGTGATAACGTTTAGTCGACTTCTCACTCCTATCCTACGCACGCATCGTGTCTAGTTGATGCACTGAGGCCTCTTGCGTCCAACCTCCGAGTAGTAAATGCTAACTTCATCTCGGCGGTTGTTAAATTCACATCGAGTAGATGTGGAATTTTACGGTGAACATGTCCTGCTTAGTATCAACTTTTGATTCAAACGGTAATACACTAATAGTTCAAAGTTTTTGTGGACTTGCATGGTCCCAGTTTCCCTATGAAGAAACAGTACAACAGATTCGTTTAACTAATCTCAATTTGTAAAAGACTGTGTAGCAAACAAGCTTGTTTTCAGTGATTCATCATCAGGCTAAATACATTAGTTATATCACGAAATTTACAGGGGAATCATTAAAGGGGGTAAACGGGGAACAAGTTGTTATTAGGTCAGTCAGTTCAATGCCACGATGCAATCAAGTACCCACTTGAACCGTGGGTCTTGATAGGCTAACAGGGTGTGGGGTTGGCCGTGGTAGATCCAACGTCTGAACAAAACGTTTCTGGACGCACAGGAGTGGGTTGTACAGGCGAATTCCAATAGCTTCAGCTGTAGACAGACTGTGAACGTACTGGCTATAGGGCAGACCATTGAAGTCCACAAAATCATTGCACATGACTTTGGCATGTTGAAATGTAAGTTACACCCAACGCAGTAGCCAAATTTAAGGCTTGCTGGTATGCTGTATATAATACTCCCCCGTGTCTCCCACGTTGACTGCCCTCCGCCTCATAGCGTAGAGAATAATGTGACCTTCAGACGTGCCTAGGTTTATCTGACTAGTACCCGACAGCACGCTTGACAGTCAATGACCAGCATGGTCAGCGAACGGCGTCAGCAACACATTACCTTGTCCACTGTTTGATATGGAGCATAACCACAAACACTAACACAAAACTATACCAGTATTATGCACATTTCTATGCGATACATTAAAGCCAGTGTCTACTGAATGTTGCGCAGCACGCCAAAATCACAACAACGCCAGAAACACAAGCAACTAATCCGTGTATCATCTCACCTGTTTCCTCCTCTCTATTGCTACAAAAGTTTAACACTATTTGCCGAACCAAAGCAATGTTGACTAATACTGTCCGCACATTTTTCGCTGTGTACGAATCGACAGTTTTTAATCCCACATTTTGTTTATTGAGACAACACTATAACGTATATTATCAGCCACTCATACATCGCGGTTTATTCTTCTGCTATTGCTGGATTGGATATAGTTATCTGACATTTGTATGCACCATTCCATTAAATTTCTAAGGTTTGTACAAAATGAACCAGTCACATCCACTGTGTGTTTCTCATATCGGTCTGACACAATGTGATTAAAATGCCGCTCATCCCCGGAAAAACACCTTCAATGTAGAGACGTGGTTAAGTTTTTGTAAAGGGGGGTAGTGTACAAAGTTTACGATGACCCTTCAACTACTCGAGACCAACCTAAATGTGGAAATTGTGTTTAGCTACAGCTGTAAGTTTGCGCAGTTGTCCCGTCAGACAAGACTACTGTAGGTAGTCTATGCATTGAATGAACATAGACGGTTATAGGTGTAACATGGCTTTGGTATAGTCTAGCAATTTGTCATGAAGGAAGTAAAATTGAACCTTGTGTCCCTGACTCAGTGAATACATCCAAAGGTGACTGCACATTCAAATGATCTGTTTTACTGCACGGACTGCCTCACAAAACCGAAATGTACCCTAATCATCATCTGAGCACACACGCGATACAGTCCATAAGGTGGAGGTCACCAATGCATTGTGTCATGTAACGCATCTTAAAACCTGATGAAGCACTACTGATCAGTTGTATCTAATCTTAATCGTATGTTCACATCCAGTTCGTGTTGATGTTTCAGTCATCCTGGTAACTCAGTAAGAAATTGTTGGTAAACCCTCGTGTGTGTGTGTGTGCGCGCGCGCACAGCTATCATGACCTTAGACCCATCAGGAGACGCGGATATTCCATAATAAGCTGGTTAAACGTACATGGAGTTGTTGAATCAGAAAACAGTGCAAAAACCATTGCCTTGGCTTACTGTTCTCCGAATTTTGTGCATTTTTTGCAAGGTGGTTTAGTTTGTGTAAATTTTTTCCCAGCACCGACTCCTACTCACGACTTATCTGGCATTAATTTCAAAAATACCACCATTCACAGATAGCGTTCCAAAAGCGGTGCGACTAAACGCAATTTCGTGTGTACATCACTTTGCACCAATCATATGTTTTCGCTCATTTGTACTTAAACGTATCACTGTTTGGTACCGATAGACCTTCGCAGTCGTTGCTAATTCCAGCTGATCTGATTCTGTATAGTGCATGATTGCTTCCTATATATGACTGTCCCCGGTGAGGAGGTCGGTTATTGATTGTACTAAATCCTGGTAGTATATAAAGGATGTTAATTGTTTGGATTTATTGACAAGGGCGAACACGTAAGACCTCAAAACTCTAGAAAAACGTTCGGAATCTTGTCAAACTTCTCTCCACTTCCTAAGTATAGGTTTACCAGTGTAGGAACTATAACGACACCCACGATTAAATATGGTACTTGAAATTATCGATTAGATTCTTAAGTAATATTTCCAAACATACTGTCATTTCCATGATCAACCGTTAGCTATACTCTACGGTCTAAACTACCATGATCACTACAAGCTTGTTTTCTGATTTATATTGCACACTTGCTTCGAGCATGTTGGGGGGGAGCATTGTAATATTAAAGTTTACATGATTTTCTCCTCACTACAAGTTCCTGAGGTGTATTACAACTGAAGTCACGGTTACCTGTTGGAGATTCTAACACTGTAGTCATCCATGTGTCAATATCAATTTTAGTTACTGTATGCACATAATCACGATATTCGTACGAATGATGGCATTCCTGTGTAGGAAGCGCTAGTATTTGCGGGTGATCAGAAACGGATGTGTCTGTCAGTTCGGTTAACTAGACCTTGATTGGTTATGTTGTTATGGCGCACGAAATACGGAACTGACCGTCGGCAGTGATCATTAGTAGAGGTATGATTTTTTGTTGTGGCAATAATCAATAATGCAGGTAAACGGCTCGATTGTTGTTGCTGGAGGAGAACAACTTGTTCGGTTGTCTCAATATAAGCATTACCCAAAATGAACAATTATTTTTCTTCCAAATGACTCATTGCGGCTGGCCATAATCCACACTTTCAAACTGGAGGTCATTCGTTCACTCGCCCCAAACCCAGTGTGGTTGTCTCGTTAAATACAATTTAATTAGTGTCTGATGTGTCATCGATTACAGGATTAACATTCATTTAATGGATCGATACGTAACTGGGTCAAACAACCAAATTGGTTTGTTGTCTAAGTCTTGTTGTTAGGCCATCATACAGTTAGGACTGCCATTAAATGACTCAAAACAGACAAACGGGAACATAACATTCTGTTAAACCAAGTCTGTTGTTATGACGTTTTGTTTAGCTCTGGAGTTTAGTTGAAAATCCCCTAACACCTGACCACTCGTTCAGTGTGCATTGTCAAACCACTGATGACGATTTGAGTTCCTAAGAGAGGATTGGTGTACTCTCCGCAAAAAATACCCTTGTTTGAACAATACCAGAAGTCGGTATCTCAATATCTCCCGTTGATTAGATAAGTTCAGTTTCGTTGAAACATTTCAGCAACGGTTATTACTTCTTCCTGCAACTTCATGCAACATTAATTGCTCAATAATCCCGTAGTTTTCGCTTACGATTCATGGACAGTGGGCAGCAGCTGTCACACACCCGCTTTCCCATGGACAGTTAGGAGCTACGGACAATCGCACATTCTGAAGTTTGCCCATTGTACCTGGGTAACATGGACGTGCAACTGACTGAGTCTAAATCCAAGTGGATACGTGAGTCATAGCCGGGGAGCAGAGGATGCAGTTGGACAGCCGACACTATACAGTTAATAGTCAATGCGTTAAACTGACATTCTGGGTTAATGTCTTATTGGAATGTTTCTTGCAGATAAAGGTGACTGATTATACTGATCGTTTTGATTATATCATTCCTGTCAACATTTCAAGGTTATCTCATTCCCATTCTCCGAATAACCCACTGCCGAGTGAATGTTCCTATGGTTTTGATAAGGTAAGTAAAATACGTGGTTGCTACTTTCCTCAGATGATGGAATTGTCTCTGAGGGCCAACGGAAGAGTCATTGAGGTAATCGTTGCGTCGTCTGTGTTCTGTTTCCGTTTCACCCGGAACACAAGAAATTATACAGCCTCAGGATCTCATGTGTTTTTCCTTATGAGATATATACACCAAACTCAAAAGAGTTGAAATCAGTGTATTCTCTTTTGCAACCCCTATACTGTGTTCAAATTAAGTGTGTAAATCGATAGGTTGTTTATTTGCGCTGCTACTGTATACGTAACGCGTGATCGAAATTAGTAAGCGCCCACGGACGGACTTTGAGATGGTAGGTCTTACGCGGTCGCCTTGTTCATCTTTCAGATTGCTATGTCAGCATTGTACACCAAGACCCTGAGTGGACGGACAGTCAGACGAGTAAATTGTATTTAAATGTAACTCTGTCATACCTCTGTGCCTCCATCTTTTTTGGTTATTCTAGTACCGCTGCATGTTGCGTATTATGTCTTTGTGCCCAAAGCACGTACCGCTCAAGATTTCTCGGAAATTTGGCCTTGGGTTTGATTGGGTTGAGTTGTTTTCATCGTTTCAATGTCTTCTTTTCTCGTCTTTCGGCCATAATCTGATGGACGTAACTTTCGAACTCATTTGCTTCACTAGACGATAACTTTGTCAATATTATCGCTAGAACCAAAATTCCGTTATCCTAAGAATAGATTTAGGCAGTTGAACTTAGAAACTCAATTTGAAAACCTTTATGATCAACTGAGTGATCTCTAACCATCATCAGCTGTTAATGATGGGATGCTCAAAGTCTTGTTATCGGTATCTGACCCGAAAATCAATCACAAGAAACCTACTGACTAGAGAGCACATAGCTTCATTGAAATCTCTAAGACAGAACGAGAATATAGTAATCTCCAGACCTTACAAGGGCGCTGGAATTGTCCTCTTAGACAAAGCCGATTACTTGAATAAAATGAATGCATTATAGGAAGATAAAACCAAATTTGTTAGCGTACAAAACGAGAAGGACAAAACGACCGTTATTGAGAAGTCACCAACAAAACACTTAGTTGAATGAAGCAGAAGAACTTGATAGATTCTGCAACTTTTTAACGAATTAGACCAGTAGGTGCTGTAATTCTTGGACTCTACGGGTTACTCAGGGTACCTAAAAACGGTGTACCACTACGACCCTCACACGTCATAGTAGAAAACAAAAATGACTCATTTATACTATCTACGGTAAATCCGATGTCCCACGAACACTGTGTTAAAATTGTTTGTGCACAAATACATCCGGTTAGGTCAATTTTAGAAATACCTCAAGAAAAGATGCCGGCAGAACATTCTAAACGTGTTTTATTCTTACAGAAGAAAACCGCGGCGAACAAATGTTTTCGATAATTCATCGTCTGATCAGTACAATCGTATAGGTTTAAAGAAATCACAACAACATGTAAACCACAAAAAGAAGTTTATCCGTGTTGTTGGATCACGTAGAGCGTTACAGAATTTCCAAGCATCTATAGGCTAATCACTCAGACAGCAAGTCACCGGTGTTAATGATGAGTGGTTTAGAGTTCCACCAACAATTATGTCGTTGGGTTATCGGTTGTAGTTTGGATAGACATGTAGATTACAACTGTGTTAACACACAACTGAATTGCGTAATCGGATGACGATCGAATCTGCAGTAGTTGTCATCCGTTATCTAGCTGGTTTGAGATGGCTTACCGAGATTTTGTGGACAACATGGAAGGCTCGAGTGGAATCAATCCAGTGATGAGTATCGGCCGAATGTATGACGCTTGCACTATCGATGGATTTGGTCAAACCTGTCCCAAACCACGCTGGATGATGTTCTTTGACCAATTTTGAAAAACACCTTATCACGTGACCCATATCGCTTGAACCATGCTGTACTTTGTAATAATTTTATTAATGTATCCAATTTCAAGTATCACAACTAACGAATTATAAAAGTTAGTTCGCTCAAAATGACAATACTGCTACAGAATACAGCGAACCGTTCAATTCCGCCAAATGAGCTGGTCTAGCTGAGTTATGTGCAGTAGCAGTATTTCCACAAATTCAACTGAGCCGCGGAAAAAGGGAGATTAGTGTGACTCCATAATGGGGCCAGAAAAATTGGTACAAAACGAACGATGGTGTGGTGAACTTGCGTTGAGACTGTATTGAATGAAATGTCTGTGCTCATGTGAAGCCTTGCTCGAAATGTCGACCTGTCTCCTGTATTGTGCGTTTCGATGTATCGCTAAAATTATCTGAATATCTTCGTCCTCTGGAATAAGCCCGAGTAAGGGGTTGTTACCGTTCGGCCGACCCCATCATATATTTGGTCATCTGACCACAATTAGCAAGGCCATTCGATCAGTGCTCTTCGCACAAGGTTGGAGCACATCAGGACCTACACAGCATTTTCCTCATCAGGGACATCCGTTACTTTGCCACACACCCGTTATGACGTTGTTGAAATTTGGGAAGTCATTCATTGCGTGAGCGAAAATCACCATGTCCATTCCTTCGCATGAATTCAGGTGCATTCTACCAGTGTTGCCTCAGTAACCGGTAGATGATTTTGACGAATCGTGAGAGATCAATCATAAACTGCATCGTTTTTATCCTGAAAGATATTGGAAGGAGGGTGGAGAATCTTTCATTTGCTTGAACTGCTACTTCGATTCTTTCACGATTATATCCTCGAATCTCATAATCAGGCATATTCGTGTCCTGCTCACAGTATTTTGGGGTTTGATCTCGGTTTCAATTGATTGTTCAAGAGCATAATAATGGTGACTGGTTCTTGTGACCGTGCCTCCCCTATCGGGTTTGTTGATGATCTCGCACCATACGCTCTCGACCAGTGGAGTGTGGATTGTGCTAACTGATATGTCATGTTATCATCATCAGTCTGTATGATCATACACACGAATATCTGCCAATACACGCACACTACTAGTAGCCTGAGACGGCCGTAATTCGTTGGGTTAATTCTAGCGTTGTGGCCACAGGAGCGGTTGTCATGACCCCCTACCGACATTATGATTGCTCAGACTGTCACGGTTCCATTTGTGTCCAAATGGTGACGTAACTTCAGCAAAGCGTTGTCACCATATCTGTCTGTGACATGGCTGACCTCATTTGAACTTGCTACTTGTTTTGACAACACTGTTCCATCTGAAATCTAGGCATGTGAAGACTTTCCGTCACCAGAGTTTGATAGGTCCAGTGAGAAAATGGTACATGAGAAATACACTAAGTGGCCGAGGAAACTTACAATTTGCGACGCTTTATACAACGCATTGGTTTGGAAAATAAATACACGGAACATTTTTGGGGTCCTTCATAATTGTCAGAGTGAGCTTGTTACGTTTTATTGGATCTCTGACTGTAAACTATTTGGCGGACTGCCGCTATTTCAAGACAAAGTAAATCATGGCATTTTTGTGAATAATACCGTTTCTTACAGATTTTCAACTCTTCTGTCTCAAGAAGTGTCACAGGTCCATTTGAACCTCGCAAGTGTCAACCGCCAACAATTAATTTTGTACTTTTCTTGAAACGAACAACCCTAATGAGAAATTACTATTAAGTTTCGTTTTAATGTATTGAACTGTTACATCAATCCAAAATACGCAGTGTACACAACTGTGTCATCAAGCGATTCATAATGTTTTATTCTAACAACTGTCTATTTTATTATCGAACTTTCTCAAAGATCCCTTGAATTCAGTCTCCACGATGGTCACGTGAAACTCACAAAATGGTGTTTGTATGTCTTCTCTGTCACCGCTCACTAAATCGGTGAAGTAGACTATTTTCCCATGACAAGAGCTGCAGCGTCAGCCGGACAAACTCAAATATGCAGTTATGAACTATTTCATGAGGCAGATAGGCATCAGCAAGAAACTACCGCGACAACTGCACTCATGTTTAGTTCGTGCACATTCTGGCCCATTAACCATACAATGAGTATTCCTCAATTCTGTATGAATTTTACTAGCAATAGAGTCAATGCTTTCCTGCTTTCCTGAACTGTACCACAGTACTTGATATTTATGAGAACATTGTTTAATCACATAGTTTCAACATGTGTAGCGCAAAATTAGGCCATGCAATAGCTCGAGCATATTTTTATCATACAGATTTGCCCATTGGATAAAAATCTCAAACTAATTCCAAACATACGAGGGTATCTGAAGTGTTCTATCAACAATTCTGCATAATTCGTTCGGTGATCATTTTTAACGACATTATTGGCGCGAAATCCAACGAGTGACTCGTTTAAACTATTACTGATGAGTAGTAGGGGATTTGGTTAATTTCAAGTTGAACATCACCCACAATTGATCGCAGCTGTCGCATTCCCATATACTTTCCAGTCGGCCCCTTCCGAACAGTAAATGCACTAGACTCGAGTTTCGCTCTCATTAGAGCTCATCAGCAGTGCATATCACCGCCACTGCCGGGACTTGAACCACGGACATGCTGTTCATAAGGCAACCGTGTTTACCACTGCGCCATTGACCTCACGTTAGGCACGACCGAATTATCATATGTGAACACTCAACCATTTTCGCTTGTGAGTAATGCTCAGGTTGCCCGATCATCTCGATAGGAGACACAGTTACTGTCTGTTAACTCCAATCGATAACCCCGCGATTAGGACTTCCTAGACAGGTCGAAATCTCCGATCCCATTAAACCTGCTAGGTGATATGTTCAACTTGACATTTAAACTATTTCAAAAATGCTATTCAAGCAAAGGAGAAATTTACCACTTGCGTCTAACATCCCAAAAACTTATCTCATTGTTTGTGTTAAGATGTGTAGGTGATATCTGCAAAAATTTCAGTTCCTCTCAATCAACACCTTGGTATAGAAAACAATAAATTAAAACACTGATAACCTGCGAAGGACCTCCATCGTCTATGAAGCAAAACACGCCATAGTGTCTTTCGCAATAAAGACATTAACCATCTGGTTTTGTGACAGTTCATTTTTAAGACAATTGGATGAATGAATATGACACTGCTTATGATGTCTTTGATTTTGATCAAACTGAAGGCTCGTTAATGCTGGACGGGGAGTCATGGCATGTCGGTTTGGATTAACTAATCTACTTTTCTGTCGAGATGAGTGCAGATGAACACCGTGGGACTTAATGATGTGAAAGGCTTATCTGAGGAGGATATCTTCTACTCTAAGTATATTGTCTACCGGAACCAAGACAGATGGTCTCTAATCTTTATGGTAATTATGTCTCTATCCTTTGTTTGTGCGCACCCAAATTTATACTTTTCCATAGGGAGAACAAACGTACATTGTTTTCTACAAAAAGTCATTCTGGCTGAAATCATGTACGATGTTTCGGAGCAAGATCGTGAGGTTATTTTGTTATTACTACTAACGATTCTAATATGTGCGATCCTAGAAAGAGACACTAGTTCATTCATCCGAGATATGCGTCTTTTTGTAGACCTAGCCGTAGCAATCAGTCGTGATGTAAGCTGTGTGGATTAGGTCCGATTATTCGGAAACTCAACAACACAACGTTGTTTTTAGATGTGTTATATCTGTAACATTCACAGTCCTCAATGTACTGTAGTTTAAAGTTTTTGAAACCTACTATTAGTTACTTACTGTATGAAAACCTCATTTTGGTATGTTTTCCATTCTGCTTGCAAGTATACGCGACTACCACCATTCAATTAGGAGAACTCTGTCTTCCGTGTGCCATAAATCCATGACCGCCAGAATAGAAGTACTGATCATTAAGAAGTCATCTTGAAATTATCGCAGTAGATGTGTACGGCAATCGATTTTAATGAGTTCCTGTCTTTAATCTCAAATCACATCTACCAATTCAGTCGCCTATCAATATTTCATCATTTCGGTTACCACGGGTGAAATTTATGGTACCAATACAAGCAAATTCACTTGCAGTACCTCAAGCGTCGGTAATAAAACAGATGACAGTAAATCCACATTGTCAAATTCTAACAGAATTAGCGTTGAAAAACTTTTTAGGGATGGCATGACAAATCATAAGCGAAGATAACCGTTTTCCATAAAAACAGTCCAATGGTTTGGACGCTGTAAATATGTCGGATTCCAGTCGTAAGTTCGGAGTCGGCCGGGGTCAGAAGATTTCAGGCAGCAATCCGCTGTGTTATAATTGACTTGGCATATCTAAAAGTAGACTTGCTCGTTCGATTTTTGCACTAAGAAGTCAGTGAAGACATGGAACAATACAGTGTGCATCTACTGAAACGAACTCCGGTAGCAGTATCTACATATCCCAATCGAGTGACTGTTATTTTCTGGTGGGTTGACATTGTTGAAGTGATTTTCAATAGATTACTCATTATCTGAGTAGTAGATAATTTTGGTTTTCATATAGGTTGAACATCACTCATACTTGATCGTATCTGTCGCTTTCCCATAGACTTTCCAGTCAGCCTTTTTCGAAAACAAACGCTAAACTCGCGTTATGCTCTCATTAGAGCTCATCAGTAGTGTATATCTTTGCCAGAACCAGGACGAACTCCGGCCAAGCCTTCATAAGGCAACCCGGTTGACCACTACGCCATTAACCTCACAGTAGGCACGGCCGAATTATCATATGTGAACGCTCAACCACGTTCGTTTGTGAATAATGGTCTGATTGCTCGATCGCATCCGTCGGGAACACAATAACTGTTCTGTTAACCCACATCTCTGGTCCCTCGACTAGAACTTCCCTCCAAGTTGAAATCACAAAAATCATTAACTTGTTGAGCGATATTTTGATTGCTGATGAGTAGTAGGGGATCACTGTTTTCATATAAACCAAACATTGATGACTATGTAGTAATTTGACCTTTTAAAGTGATGTTTCATTAGATTACTCAAAATCTGATGTATGACATTTCTCTTGATTATGACCTCAAGTTGTATAGAATATAAACTAGCTTGTAAATGGCAGTGTGATTTAACAAAGCGCTTGCTAGAAGAAGATATCTGATCCTGAAATGTCTCAGTCACATAGACGATTTTGTGTTTACTGTAACACATGTCACTATACTGTCCAAATCACCTATCCACATATATACACAAGTATGTTCGTTGCAACGGGTTGTGCGGAGTAAATTACCAACGAACTTGTCAACGGCTACAAGTGCATGGTTCGAATTCACAACTGGTAACTCAACCTGACGTGTTGATCTGAGTACATCGTGTGCATATATCACCCGGTCAATACGTTCAGCTGTACAAAGGCAACCGGATTATAGGTAACAAAACGACAAAGGAACAAAGAGAACGACTAGTCTAGTGGCTAGGTGTGAACACACCGTCTGTTTGTTCGGTTCAGATTGAACAAATAAGCGAATGCAATAAAGAGCTATAACTGAGTTAACGTAATGAGAAAAGGTGGTGTTTGGTGTGGTAACTATTCATGACAATCGTGAGTTAGTGAGCAAGGCTTTGATGATAATACACAGGATTGAGTAGATACTGTATGGTTGTGATATGTAAAAGGCTGACAAGAGGAAGATGCTTTACAAAGAACAAAACTCTGCGGCAAGTGAATCTTATTTACTCAACAAAATGATTGACAGTAAGATGTAAGTCATGACAATCAAGCATGTTAAGATGGACGCTTAACGCACTTCCGCATTATGCTGCAATGAGAACGTAAAAAGCAACGACCAGTAGATCTTTGCTAGTGGGCCACATATTCGCCTGTATAAACCATACAAAATCTAGCAGAACATTGTGACGACTGTGTTTTCAGAGTCGATTACACAACCAATTTTTCTCTAATCAAAAAATGTTTGTCCGAACTTTAAACATAAAACATAACCATCAACCGGCCAAACCACCGCCCCCTCTAAGTCATCAGGGTAGAACCACTCGTTACTTTGGAATGTTTGCACCGAATTGGGTAAATGTTAGCGTCCTACACCATTCTAGGTACGGTATCGTTTTGCTCTAAGTATTCAAAGTCAGTCACAACACTAGCAAGGTTGTCATTTGGGTAAACCTCTCGTCCATTCATTTTGCCTCGGCTTTGATGAATCGACAAATACAAGGGTGTGGGATTGATCAGGCAAAGATGGTCCATCTCATAACCAGAACACACTGGTTGCAACCGTATTGTTCGATACATGGAGCTACTTTCAGACGTATTACAGATGCAGGCCAGTAAAATACACTGTACTCTGACGGGTGTTGACTTTGACCTTGGTGTTTTAAATATGAGTGTAACCAGAAAGACTTTTCAAATGTCTGTAAAAAGGCCTTTCAGCAAGTCATTCAAAATCCAATCTACATATCACTAATTTCTTAAGCCCCGCCAATAGTTCTGCATCAAGTATGATAAACAGTGATCACCAACCATCTGTGAGGGGGAGAATAACCAATAGGATGTTCGTTGTCTTTAAGAAACCAGCACAGGCTTGACTCATTCTATATCTTGTGCATATCAGTTTCGATCACGATGCTTTCAGGCTAAAAAGTAACAAAAATGACGAAGAACAAAAAAGTGTCGTAAAAGCTTGTGATCGAAAGTAGAGCAGTACGGAGCACTTGAATGTTATCACAATGACGCGTAGTATCAGAAAATGCTCATTTGTAGACACACATTCACGAAACAATTTGCTAACATCAATTTTTCCGTGTAAATTTATCACGCGCTGTTATGGAAATTACAATAGATTGGAAGAGATTGTAATGAGTACCTGCATAATTGACAGAAGTGTGGTATCACATGGGGATTGGTAAACACTTCCGAGGTCTGAGTTCATCACAGAACAGTGAGCAACTGTGTATACTCGATGGTATAGAGAGAGTTTTATGGTAGGACTTTCAGTACCTGTTAAGATTGTCAATTCAACCTTTGGCAGCCATTTAAGCACCACAAAACTTCCGTCAATAATCACAGTCAGATATCATTTGATGAACAGTGTTTGTGTTTGCAATTGCGGCTGATCGTGGGCTACATAACGCAATCCACACTTCAGCTTCCTTCTACGGCAGAGAACAGAGGTTTCACTTTGTCCGCCTCTCGACTTTCAAGCTTTATATCCTAGATGAGTGAATCAGGGCAGAATGATCCTCAATTGAGATCTCGGAAGTAGTGTGCTGCAACTATACGCGTGAACAGTTAGAAAGTGGGGAACCATGAACTTCTTAAAGACAACTAGTCTGCAGTTTGTGTTAATGTTTATTGATTCCTGTCCTTTGAAACGCATCGGTCACCAAAAAGGTACTTCATATATATTGATAGTTGACGATCTGACTGACAGATTGCTATAACATGTAGCTAAAGGATACGTATTATGCAAAGTTAAGTACTTTGGTGTCAAGCGTCCACAATGTTTTCCGCAGATGAATCACGACAATGGATCACACAAGTTTGAAGTTTCAGGAACCACAATAAAACATGGGACACTGCACTACCTTGCAACTGAAGACGGACAGAACGAGTGAGATAGAGCCGTGTTTGAGTTGTAAGACAAACACATGATAACCGGTTAGAACAAACTTCGAAATTGAAAAAAGGAAGTTGTAGGCGACCGCTTCAATTGGAAAGTATATGTTGTTTGTTGATAAATGCAACATGGGTTTTCTTTTTACAGTTGGCGGCGCCCATGAAATGTTTCACAGTTTGGATATTTGGTGATTCACTGGGCTTGTATGAAACATCCGGCGGAAAAACGTTGTTTAGTCTAAATGCCAAGTTCAACGAACAACCGAACGCGTAACCCATAAACCCATCTATCGCGTCCAACAGTATTTTCAAAAAGTCATTAGTCAACTGAGGTTAGTTTAAAATTAGGCAGGATGATCACAAAGATTTTGGTGGTGTGTACTCATGTGCAGTTTTATACAAAATTTCAGTTGATCGACTGACATTCAAAGTCACTAAAGGAATAAAGAAAATCAACCAATAAATTACTCAACTGTGATAACGTTTTTGGGTTGTCCAATACTTCAGCGAGCTGAGTATGCTCAAACAGTTACACTACAAGACGGAACAGTCATAATATAAATCGACTGATCAAGTGATGTATGTTGAATTTAACTATGAAAGTAGTGCGATTAAGTGATGTAGGGATCTTAGATATGACTGTAACAAGTGCAAACGTTTGAAGAAGTTTCCGTTTGCACGATTCGCGTTTGGAAATTGAATCCCCCCAGTAGTGGGTACGAAATTCACGTAGTAAGCAGTGATATAAACGCACGCCCAACTTCGACATTTGCCAGATTTCTTGCTGTTCGATCATCCGAAACGAGTGAGATCTAGCATCGTTTAATATAAATTCTATCTGTTGGTTCTGGAAAATATTTTTGCCTAAACTTACTTATTCCACGCACAACGCTGCAATTTAACGTCGTAGTCAAGCTGAAACAGATGGTCGCGCTTGAGTATTTTTCACACGTCCTCACGTGATTAACAAGCCAATTTACGTGAGAACGTGATCAGAATTTGAACCAGGCAAACCGAAAGACGAGTTGTACACGTCGAATAGGCAAACAACAACAGCAGCAACAAGTCTATTTATAGCATCAAGTGTATGTATGCACACACGAAAGCGCACACAAGAGAGAAAGAGGAGTAGGAGGTGATAGAAAAAAAAGCTCAAGCGAGTAGTGAAGGCTAAAGGAAAAAACGGATAGCACAGTAAATGCTAATGGTAGATTGGTGAGACACAACCACAAACAAGAGAGCACACAAGGAGAGTAAAGAAAGGCCAGTTACAAGGACGACTCACAGAAGAAGCGGGGTGAAAAAGAACAAAGTCACTAGGCTGACTGAACAAATCCGTTATATCAGACAAAGTTGAAATAAAATCACTGCAGAAAAGCATTTAATACCAAAGCTATTATATCAGATGCGATAAGTTATGGAAGTTGGGAACTGATTTCAAAGTAACGCAAATTTGTGTACAGGCATAATCCAAAAGTTTGTTTTAAAGTGAGTGATCTTTATGGTTCGGAATGCGAAAACGTGGATGGTCGGTTAAAGACTACAGAATGACCTTCTGAAATCGTTTCCTCATACACTTCATTTTCGTCACCACGATAATGTCCAATCTCATAAATCACCACTGTCGCATGATCCAACTTTCCAGGAGTGAGCCTTAAAGTCTCTGCTAGCCACTTCCGTTGAGCTCGGACAGATTCTGCGCTTAATACATCTTCTGGCAGGGCTAGGTTGAGTTGTTTCAATTTGGCAGGGTTCATTCTTAGTCGCGCCAATTCAGGATCCTGGAGTAGCTCACGTTTTGCGGCTGTGATCCGAAGTGCGTGTGCGATAAGAGCTTCACATAAATCTCGTGAGCTTGTGGTTCCACCTATACCGGACGGGCTAGAAGTCAACGCATCGGTTTCATGCCATATCCGTTCCAATTCCTTGCCGGCATATCGACGGCGTTCGGACCAACTGAGTTCCAATTGATTGGTGAAGTTCAAATTGCGCGCACTAATTGGATCGACTGGATGTGACTGCAAACTATTAGGTTGTACGTGCGTACGCGCATACTCGTTTGGGTTGAGTAGGTTTGGAAGAGAGGACAAACAAGTGACTGCAGTTGTAGACGGAGATGGTGGGGGTGGAGGAGGTCGAGGCCAAATGGAAACGTTTGGTGGCGGAGATAGGCTAAGTGGATTGAACCATGATTTTGCTGGGTGGCAAGAACGATCTGTAGTTTCTACAGAGGAGATAGAATCTACATCCGGCTCATCTTGATCGTCCACAAATTCCAAATGTGGTGATTCTGGCACAGCAATCTGTGTGATAACCGGGTCGAAGTTGTCTGTCAGACCGTCGGATCCGAGGATGACGAGGTCGCCTGGGTCACAGAGGGTTACTGAAGAGCAGAACAAACAATAAGCCAGAAGGCTAGGGTAAAGTATGACAAATGTATGTAAACACACGCACACACATGTACACGTACGTACATAAATAACAATATCCATATCCGTATCGATCTTTCACAACTTCCAATGCCAATGGACGCCTATATTTTTGTCGCCGTGAGTGGTTTACCTTGAGTCATTCATAATGTCGCTGTCACACCGAAAAATTGAAGTCGGAGAATGTATGAATTAAGGTCTATAGATCACACTGCTATCCGATTGACTAAATAAGAAACACTCATGTAGGTTTTATATCTATTTGAATAAAAACAAACAATTCATATGAGCCGAATTTTAAAGTGGTGAGAGAAGCGAGCACCTGGAATATGAAATTAGATCGATTCGCAGGTAAACATGAGTTGAACCGTGAGGAAAGCTCACAGAACAAGTATATAGGAAAGATTTAGATCAGATTTCTCTTGTACTTCTGCCTAGCTGTGGAATATTTTTTGAGCATATCTGTTCAGTAAAAACAGACCACTCATCGGAGCGAAGTCAGGTAGACTATCTACTGACAATCACCTTACCCCCAGGACCCCTGATGTCAAAGAAGCTAAGGTCCAGAACAAACATTAGAATAGATTGGCCACGGTTTGGTGAAGACATAATAGTTACTTCCGTCAGGATCTCAAAACAGCTCGCAACGTTGATAAGTGAGACTGTCTGTGTCGTTTAGTGGATCTGACCAACCAGGTTTGCGGATAGCGATCTAGTTCCTTCCCCTTCCTCAGCAGAATCGCAGAAGGATTTTGAAGGCGGGGCATGTGGAATATCGTGTATGGCTGGTTTCCGGTTTTAATGATTTGACAAAATTACTGTTCCACCCTTCGTTCAACAACCACCCAACAGAACTTACATGCTACAAGGATGTCAAGTGTCCGTCTACTCATATGAATTTTACAGCATTTATGACGAACTGGTTGCTGTGTGCTGACCTTTCGAACCGTTCACTTTGTACATAAAAATTTCCCTTTTTTTACTCCCCCTCAGACTGCATAATTCTGTCTGGGACAATTTTGTTTTGTTCACTGTTCGTTTTAACTGCTGAAGCATTATGGCCTGAAGTTCGACTTGTCACCCCCCGTCACAGAAGAATCTGGCTGTTCACAAGAAACTCACTAACGCGGTGAACAGTTCATTCGAACTTTAGCATGTCAGTTTTAAATTTCAACGAGTTTCACAATGTTTTTTCACTTGGTTCTATCATCAACGTGTGCGTACTCAGACAAAGTCTACTGTTTCTGGAATGATTGTTTACGTTTTTTCTGTTCCGTTTGCAAAATAATTTTTCGGCAACAATTCCAGCTGTCACTTGGCCCCAGTTAGGCTAGTTCTCACGAAAATGTGTACACAACTGATCCAATCGACGACTAGAACCGAGTTCAAATAATGTCATTCGCCCCAGGTGATCAGTTACGCAGCATAAAACTGTCGCCAGCATTTGGTTTAAAAAGCGGGCGGCGCACACTTAGATTTTGAACTTCAAACTATCAAAATTATATTAAACTGTTCTGAAAGTTTCTAGAAATTTCGTGGTGGCTGAGTTTTGAATTCCTGAATTCTCATTGTTCATACAAAGTAGTCGAGTGTGGCACACATCATTCTGCCTCATCTGACTTCCTGTTTCGTTTCATTTAAGTAAAAGACTGCTGATTCTGATATTCTCTGTATGTCCCAGTCTTGCAATGTGGTGTACTGTTCGATTTTCATCACCATGTATTTAAACTTGAGTGTCAAGCCAAGGAGACGCAAATAACCGTCGACAACGATACGTCGTAGAAAGAACAGTTCAAGGGCGCGTTGGAAGATGTGGATGTTATATTATACATTTGGAAGGTATCCCTCATGTAGGCGACTCTGGATGATAGCTTGAAATAATTGGCGAAGGTTAATCCGAAGGGAAACTTGTTAATATTTGAGTTTCATTTAACTCATTAGAGAGGTATTCGGATGTGAATGTTAAGAATAGAAATCATGATCAATGGGAACCACATAAAATGCCGGAGATCCAGGCGAAGACGGTACGGGGTGTGCATTTCACTGTTAGTTCGAACCATACATGTACCTTTTATCAGCCATGAGTCACGTCATTATTAAAAACTAATATGGTACGATAACAAAAAAAAGAAAACAATCCATTGCCAAAACGAACCGTCTAGATTTACGTCCAGATGTGAGCTTCGCCAGAAGAGAGCCACGACTGATGTTCAGTGGACTACTGACGGATTGTATAACTTGAGTTTTCAGCAAACGAATGTGACAATTACAACTTAGTCGTACCCTACTTAACTGGAAGTAAATCCTTAAAAACTGCTAATGCAGTGACCAGAGCTAGCTCCAGAGGAGAAATTCATTCATTTTGCAAGACAGCAGCAAAACAGCACATTGCAATAAAAATTCGTTAATATACGTTCCCGATAGACCCTGAATTGCTCCACATTTATCGGGTCTCCGATTAACAGATTACCATTTTAGATAAGACCCAACCGTAAAAAGTCAGGGATATAGCTAGATTCGAATCGACGACAGGAACAGCATGCCTAAACGCGGCAAGTGCTCTACCAGCTGAGCTACGAAGTCACACCGGGAGCTCGAAAATTTCATATTTGGACTCCGTTACCCACTCATCCCACTATCTCATATGGGATTTACCAAATGATCCGGGGGATCGACTTTCCCGACAGGATTTCTGAACCACTTCTTGCTGGAATCTACCAACGCCTTGCGGAATGTGTCTCAAAAGAAAACTGTTCTAGAGTTAATGACCATGACAATGGCTTTGACAAGTCATCGACATCCAAAGGTGTAATTTCTCATGTCAACGCCATGAACGTGCATTATAGGAAGTTCGCAAAAGTGTACTGAACTTAATGGTGTTTATGACGCAATGAAATGATTAATATGAGCAAAGGTAGGTTTTTTTGCACTTGGTATCTTAACAGCCCGTGAATTACAGGATGACCTAGTTCAAACATCAGGAAAACTATTCAACGCAAAGAGATGACAGAGGTTTGAGTGATGGATATTCCAACAAAATGTGTGACAAAATCTGGGATTGAAAAAACCGGTTGCAGGCCAAATAAGCCTGCTCAAATACGAAGTAAGAAATTGCTGGACCGATAACGCTTTAGTTGATGTCTTGGAATCCAAACACACGGCAGTGGATTTGCGCAAAGACTTAAGCCGCTAGTGGCGAACACGGTTGATAAGTTTGCTTGAACGCTGGCGATCAATTACGAACTGCCTTGTGAAAAGATGTTTAAGGCAAATTAATGCACAAATTCAGCAGACACTGATGTTGGAACAACGAAAATAACCCAAGCTAATTGAATGGTGTGTAAATAGACTGTTTCTACCGATTCAAAAAAACTAAACTGTGCATGGAAATATAATTTCCGTATCAGACGACACTTTTAATGTGACCCACTATAGCCACAGACCGGTTGCAGGTAGACGCAGCCTTCAGTCACGTGCTTTCCAACTGTTTTCTCTGACTAATGTGTGTCTAACCGACGTGGATCGTACAAGTAGTTATGGTTTTACCTCCTAGGACAAGAAATCCACTGTCACTCACTATCTACCAATATTCTCAAAACAAACAATAGTTTTGTGCATGGGTGGTCAGACAAGGAATATTCATAACCATACAAGTTTGTACGAAGCAATACGAATGATTAAATGGAATTACACTGTCAAAGATGAATCCAGGTTTCAGTTGGACAGCCAACGTGTCTGACGAAATGACAGGTTACGGAATTGCTTTGTCCGACTACGTAAGGGATACGGGGGTGTAAAAAACGTGACCAGTATAGAAGGCTGGGAAAAAATCAGTAAACTGACAACTATACATGACAAAATGTGTCAGGAAGTCAACGCCCAAGATCCGCCTGAAGGAGTTATATGAATGAATTTATGAAACTGAGATGAAAATGTGCAAATCTATCTTCACTTATGACTACTAATGAAGGAATGAAAATCAGATGTCACCAATTGTGGGTTCGTTTCTCAAGAATATTTGAGTTAAGGTACGACGCATGTAAAGTTTGCATAAGAAACCATAACATTAATGAAGTTATAATAAAGGAAGGGTGCATGACAAGTTATGGTGACTCAACAAGGACGCATCGTGAGATCTCTACGTGTTTAAATTCACCCAAGATCAAAGCCACACCTTGGCCCAATACGGCATGCTTAGATATCACTGGAGTGTTACCTTTATGAAAATGACACAATCAAAAGCTTAGTGAACAGTTTGCTGTACAATAGCTCTTTGCTCGACGGAAATTCGTTAGAGTTAAAACCAGCCGATGAACATACAAAGCGCCACCAAACGGAATCGATTTTCAATCAGGTATGAATTATTTCGAATGATGGTCCATTGACTTTGAAGAAAAATTGAGGGACATTTAATTTGATCAAGCAGTATGCTGTAATCAGTGGTGAGTTTCTATCAGCAAGAATGTTGATTCGTTTTTGTGAATTTTAATTTTCACTCATTTATTTGTTTTCCTTCGCTTTTTTATATTCGGATCAATAACAGCTTATGCCGAATTAAGTGAGTAAGCCTCAACCTTGAAAGTTCAAGTATTTATGTCAGCCACACAATTAAGAGACCATGCGCTAAACGAACTATCTGACCAACATTCGTTTGAATAGAAAATTTTTGGCAAGTGGCCACAATTCGAAATGAAGTCGTAGAGCACCCAAAAGTGGGTTTACACCACTTCCAACAAACCCATTCCATGCGTGATCACCTTCCATAGGAAAGATAATGGTGACGCTGGAAATGCTATCAACAGTAGAGAAAGTTACCAAAAAAAATCTACGATCAATGTCGGTATACGCAGTAGCAGTCCGTACAAGCTGTTCACCTGTCTTGACAAACCGTCTCGAAATTATTCATCATCTGAACAAGATGAACACTAACGGCCACGGCAAGCAGTATCTTCTGTAGACTATATTCGAAATCTCTCTATCAACAATGTTCAAAACTGCCACACGAATAAAAATGTCAACCATGATTCACCATACAAGCAAACGGTAGCTGAATGTGCGTGAGAACAGCTGGCTGATAACTTCCGGTTGTCAATAGAATATTTACATGCAATACTCGGTAGTTCGCCCACTCACTAG
>JTDE01002250.1:8193-36766 GCA_014338405.1 Paragonimus skrjabini miyazakii | reverse complement strand
GAAAAACAACGAAATGACTAAATCTGAAACTGTCTGTGAATCCAAAATCGATAGCTTTGCGTGACAACCTTAGCATCTGTCACTAACTGCAACTTATCGATACACTGAATACGGTCGTGATCACCACTTGGCCAATTTGCATAGTGATGAATGTTAGCATGTTAGCGGAGCATTTGGAAATACATTTCCCTTTCTTGTCCTGAAGAGTGTTTAGTCAACTATATGTCAAACACTGATAGCCTTGTTGTTTCGAAGGATTTCAATCAAACATGAACAAAGATGAACGTCATGAATTCAACTTCGTCCGTAAAATATTCAAGCAACCACTGATATTTTCACAATATCCCGACAAGGTTTTGTGCTAGATTCATTTTTTAGCAGAAAGTTGCACAAACGCAAAACATAATTTTTCTTTGAAAATGGATTTTTACTATCTGATTACCACTAAACTTAGAGCAGCGAGAAATCTCAAAAATCGACTGTACGGTCGTATAATAAGACAATGTAGTAAACAAGACATTTTTGTTTGCGTTTGATCATCAGGCTAATTATAACACAATAAATATGAAAACAGTAACTGGGGTGAGTCGGAAAAACGTCCAAAAGAGGCTGTGGATGGCGTGCTTGTCATCAATATCGTATAGTATTCTTCACCGTGTTATTTTTGCAGCAACTTGAGGAGTTATGACCATTTGATGATGGATGTCGAAAGTAGTTTTTTAGTGACGATTGAATAAGTAGCGTATATGACTTGAATAATGTCCACGGTCAGTGACTTCCATCACCCTTCTGTGGATGTATTCAGGCTAAGGCAAACGTAGCGGATTGGTCGGGGTCACAAAATCGATGAAAGGTTTTCATTTTCAAACACAGGGATTCTCACAACTGGTCAAAAGTTGAATGCTAACAATCTTGATGAAATTCAGAATACTCGCCCGCAACTTGACCTGATACACCCAGAACAGTTGAATTCATGCCCCGAAGTTGTGACTATTGATTAATCAGAACTACCATGCTGTTGACCTCGAACTTTCTGTATCCTTGAAGTAGTCAAGACGTGGCATCCAGTGACGTTAACCCCATACTCAAATCGACACAACAAGGTTCTTCAAACCTGTCATTCCAGTCATTGGTTACTGATTGTTACGTTAAACATCCTTAAGCTTGCGACACCGTCTACAATTAGAACTCACTCTCCAAGCACTGTAAATAAAGGGCCACTGAAAGCACGCGGATGACGCATTACGTTCCATGACAAATTCATCTCTGAGTGATTCAGTTTACTTCTGGCATTGTATATAATCGATGGCTGACAAATTGCCCTTGTTCAATACATGAGCATGTCACTAAGGGTACGTCACTGTTTCGATCAAACTGCAGATGACGTAGTAGGTCATTGTTAAATGGACTTGGACCTGCGTGAGGATTCTTGCTTCTGGTCATGGAAAAGGTTGTGACGTTTATTTGAACGCTATGAGTTAAGTACAAGTCGTATCCAAAAAAAACTGTGTGGTAGATCGAAGTGGGAAGCTCGGAAAATAACAGTAATACAGATCAAACCGGACGGTTCATGTGGATCCGCTTCATATACTCAAAAAGCCCAACTACGCATACAACAGTATTGATCGTCCCGCAGCTCAACTCGACCGTTATTCAATCCAAATTTAGTCCAATGATATGCTTATGCAGTCCGTTCCTTGATAGGCGACTGCCTAATCAATACACACACTACGGATGTGGATTGCACAGAAGGCTACTTACATGCGGTAGTGTCCGGTGTGGTAACACTATTCTGTTGGGAAATCTAAAGATAACCGTAAACTTCCGATAGCTTGAAAATAAGCAATAACAAGCACACATACGAACACACAGACATTCACAAAAAAGAACACAGCGGGATCGGAATAGGATTACATTACTAAGCATAAATCGTAGTATGACTGAGATAAACGTAGTGTCTGAAGACCTGATCGCCGTATGGAGTAGACAAGGGATAGCGAGAAGATAAACAAAAAATCAGACAGATCAGTGGGGAAAATTGCCAAGGAAAACAGCAGCAAAGAAGTGACAAACAGATAATCCGATCCCTCGAAGAGTAAAATCTAACGAAAGAATATAAAACACACATTGTTCCTTACGAACAAGTAACACCGGGGAAACCACCTTGTCTTTAAGAAGACTGAGTCCATATTTTCAGAGACTGGATAGTTTAAAACGTTCATTGATCTTTCTGCAATTTAGTCAGAATCGGAGCAATGATCCACGCGGGACCGCAATTTCGACCTACTTATGACTCTGGATAATGAAGCTATCATTGTGACAACTGGTTCATCCATGTATTGAGATGAGTAACATATTCATGTGAATACGGTTAGTGTCATCCAAGATCCACTCTATTCCAGGGTCTAAGTGCAATCCTATCAGATGACCATGTTTTAATCTTAATGACTGTCGAATTTAGAAAGAAATAAACTCAACATAATTTGATAGCACTTGCGGTTGGATGACAAGTCTAATTGTGTTAGATGGTGAATTCGATAAAACGGAATCTGTGAGGGAAGATTTCGGATTATTTGTTACTAATAGCAATACTAAGCGTAACTCTGATTTGTTTAATTACGGGGGAACAGCTAACGCAAGTCAATAACACATTCAGATTGGTAATATATATGTCCTGCGAATCCATTAAATACACTCTGCTATTTAGGCTGAACGTTGTTACCAAGACAAAATACACGTAGGTCATGTCATCGCACACTGGTACGGATAAATAGGAATCACGAGCGGAATGATTCTTGCCTAATGACGTATTGGATTCCTCTTTGTCAAGCATTTTCAGAAAGAATGTGTGTTTATCTACGTGAGAACTACATCGAATTTCTATATTGCTAGATAATTGGAACAAGCAGTTCGAAGAGTCACTGAACCCTGATTTAGCCTATATTGATTACCTGTCTGTTACAGCACAGCAAAGCATAAAACAGAACTAAGATAATAGCGAAAACCGGTAACGAAGAACAATTGAGAATCCTTATTCGCCCACAATAATAATAGTCATTTCAATACTTCAAAAGGTCCACCTAAGACAAGCTGAGGGAAAATGAGAGTCATTCATTCACATGTTTACCATGGTGAATAGGAAAGTACGCCTGGACAGTTTAAAAGTCGTTTACTGTTTAACCGTGTCCGTAGCTAAACACGTCTTCCAAAGACGACTTGATTGCAGTTTTTGATTGTCTAAATGTCAAGATGATTATATCAGAAATTTTATTTCATCGGAAGTGATGTGATATGAGCGATTGGCAGTGATTCACGAGGAGTCCAAATGGGCCCTGGTTGGAATGATTCACTGGACAGTTGAGTTCTGTTGAGAAACAAGTGTTTATCAGAATATAAAGAGGAGGTTTCTCCAAACCATTTGTTTCACATGATCTAATGTTGAGATGATAGAAAACTTTGTTACAGAACGATATGGGCGGAAGTCAGGAACTATTTCACTGTGCTGTAACACTTCTCTCTTCCATATACTTACACGGATTAGCAGTTTTGTGGCTGCCCAACCGACTGTTTTAAGTTGCCGGCGTGTGTGGTATTGCTCTGATCCGACACGGTTAAAACAGATGCTCAACACTTCGCTGGTGACCACTAGAATCAACTGCTTGTCTAACGTTATACTTGGTTGCAACTCAGCTTCATACAAATAAGTAAATATTTGATAATTGGTAAAGCAGAAGCTCAAATAATTTCCATGTTTACTATTTCCTTGCGAAATAGGTGTGTTTTAACCCCCAAAGGTTAACGCGTATCCAAAAGTGTTGCGTGAACAACGCACAACGTGTCATCTGTGCATAAAATACATGGGGATATGTTTTTCCCACCGGTCAGAATCCCATGCATACTGAGGAAGGTGTGAAATGATCGTGCATGATGACCAGAGGGTAGGGTAAACATTGTGTAATCCTGATTATTACCAGGTGGGCTTTCTCCTGAGAACATGATCTAACCATTGACCGACTCGCCTAAATGATACATTTCCGTCATTCGGGCTGCTTTGGGTGCTTCATAATAGACGAACAACGGGGTACTGTTGCCTGTGAACAGAACCTAGAAACTACTGTTTTAGATTACCTCAGCCTGTCCCTCAGCTGTAGTTCAGTGGACAAATAAGCAACTTCTGAGCGTGGGTCATTCACTAGAATGTTTGTGACATATTACTTAGAGTGGTTCTCGATTGTGTTCAATTCACTGACGTGCCCTCACCTTGAACCACCCAACCAAGCATGCTGCACATGTTTCGACAGGCGCAATGCTCTTATTGGGAATGAACAATGAAGAGTCGCAAAAGAGGTTACGACACTTCGATTACTCCGTTATCTGGACAGGCTGCATAAACTGGAACAGTTCTAGACAAACTGTCGAGAGGTCAGAGAAAACCTGTTAGCAGCACATAGGCCCTTCCGTCAAACCCAACGCCAGTTATAGAATAAGTTCACTGTCTGGCCCAAACAATCATCTTAGGAGTAACCTGTAACGACTACAACCTCACAAGAACCGAGTAATTTGCAGATAACACTACCGGTGCCGAGATGAGCCAGTGTGTCGTAACAATAACACTGGCAGTTGAATCTAACGTCAAACTAGAATTATACATTTACAGCACCAGGTCCGATCGTGCATGTGGCACGCATGCTAGAACTGGGCTGAGTTTATCTGTCATCCAATTTCCTCTGACTTTTCTCCCCTCGTATTCTCTTTGTTGCTGGTCTTCCGAAAATGAGAATGTCTACGGACTTCTTTTTCTCCCTGAACTGTCCAGAGTAGATTCAGATGCGCACAAGCATTCATTGCTTCCTTCAGTCTGTAAAGTTTCAACGAAGCTTGTGCTCTAGTGGCCAGCTCGGGTCAATGCAATAAAAGTCAGCTAACTCCGTTCTACTCATATGTTACCATTGGATTTTACTGCAAACTACTTCCAATAGGAAACACTCAAATCGAACTGTACGTGAAGTAAAACACACCAGACGCTTACTTATCTGTTCTCTATAATTGTTCGGTCCAGAAGATACTTACGGTGAGCTTCAGCCAAGGTAACGTTTGTGAAATGACCACAAACTACGTTGTTGTCGGTACAACCCTGGTCAAACTGAATCAACACCATTAGTCACGTGTGTAACTCAAGTTTGCTACTTGACTATGGTGTAAGAAAGATCGACGTCTATCATGGCTGAAAGATGAACCCAAATTTATTAATTATTCGATAAATATTATAGTGTCACATAAGTTACTCACTTTAGATTATCTCCTCTTGTAGGGTTATTTTTAAGTCTGTCTCTACGCGGCTCATTACCGTCGTTTTTTTTTCGGTGTGCACAGTGAATGAGCTAACGTCGCCGACTTCGATGAACCGGTCTCCAACCCGAATTACTTGATAAGCGGTTAATCACGTTTCCACGCTGTGTTGCTCGATACGTGCTGCCCGCTAATTGTCGTACGGTTGGCTTGCATTCCGGATGTTGATGTTCGTAGCTATGTGCGTGCTATTACGATCTTATCACCAGAACTCGTTCAGAAATGATTCAATCCGATCAGTGGTTATTTCCCATTATACTGAGCGATTTCTTAAAGCACCGCTAGATTGTGAAACATTGCACTGGCATCGGTTGATACAATTAATCTTCACGAGCAAGTCACCCTTTTTGCAGTTCTCAATAATCACGATAATAACATGGGCCCACAGATGTTCTTGCGAACGAACATGGGGTCACAAAGTCTACGGACGGCAAGTAATGCATAAGTCAGTAAACAGCTCGTAGTAGAATGACACGGATTGTTGAAGAGAACAGAGAACACCAGATTGATGGTTAGCGCACAAAATGTCATTTTATTCACCTACTGTCCAAACTGGGCGGTATGCCCAAGGGTAAAACTGGTGATTTAGGGGGAGTTGAGATGGTGATATACACATACACACACGGTTAGGGTCCAAAAATCGTTCAACCCTTTAACATAAGTCAGCTTAGTCATGCCTACCGCATTCGTTTTCACTTATTCCAATGGTTCAGGCGTTAGTTGATCGGGTCCAATGCGTTAAAAATCAAACTGGACACAGTTCCTAACTTATTGACCCTCGCCTGGATGTAGTGATGTTGATAGTTACACATTGGGGCACGCAATGAACAAATCGGCTTGACATGTTCTGGGGATGTGGAAGGTTGGACTACATGGAACAATTGGATATTCAATACGGTAAATCTGGAGAATTAAACGGAATCCCATTAGAGGTTTGGTGTTTCGGAATGCTCCTTTAGAAATAGCTTTCACAGGGTAATGTCTAGCAAAGAACAGAAGGTATTTGAGAACAATGAAAAATTAGTGCTCCTGAACGGAAGATAAGTTGTACAGATCGTTTCAATTCTTGGTCTCCACACGAACATATCAACGTTGCAAACAAGCTGCGTTTGCATCTTCGCTATGAGTTACCAATATAAACTCATAACTTAGGTAGGAAACACAACGTTGTCCATGGTCTGGTGAACAGGGAAATCGACCGATTTTTGGATACACGAACCATATGTTATTTTGAAGCTAACTAGCCATCTTAGTTATCAGCCGATGAATGACAAACAGTTGGTCAGATAGGAGAATATTATGTACAAGCAAACTTTTCGCATACAACTGTGATAAATGTATGCTTCTATCTCACCTAGATACTTGTGTTCATTTGAACCAGACTTGGAATCAATACGATTGGTTTTTGTCCACATCACGTGAAACCGTAAACTGCTCTTAACATTTGACTTGTTAAAAAAAAGAAACAAAACGCAGCCTGATTGTATATCCATTTATCAACTGACCATGTTAAGGATGGTAGAAATATCATTCATGCGAATAATCATCAACAAAGCCAATTCTAGATACGAAACTAAAGAACTGAGGAATTTCATAATTAGGTTTATTCAATAGCTGACAAGTATGCTGAGTAGTCCGTGACGTAAAACCTACACTTCAACTAAGGAATAAACTAGCTGATACTTGAATTGTGTGGAACAAAGGGAAGATCTTTCACCGGTACTCCACAGTCTTGCTTTTGAAATACTCTTGATTGACTATTGGTGCATTTTAGAGTCGGATATCATAGTCAATAGTACCTGTTTAGCAAGCCCAGTAAGTATGGAACCTGGCTGTGCATGACTTGTGATTCAGTTAGCAAATTTGTCTGGAATATACTTGTGTATACCTGGAAGACAGTTGGTGCCATTTCCGAGAGAAACCAGTGGCGACAAGTTTCAGAGAGGGTCTTAGAGAGCATAGTGAAACATGCGATAACTCCCTTAGAATCAGACTACCAGAAGCCGCTAGAACGAGAAATGATAACGATGTACATAAGGAGAATAATCAAGTCGGAGATTACGAGAGTGATTATACAGACAAAGAAATGGAGTAAACTTTCACCCAAATTCAACTTTATGAACTCTGCTGACTACAACTGTGTCATATTACATTTAAAAAAGAGAGAATGCGGTCTTGATGAGCAAGTCGTACGGGAAGGGCAAATGGTCAATAATTAATCCCGACTATAACGAGAACAAGAGGAATGCCTGACGATTTGAATGGAGTCACTTCAACGAACATGTGTAGCCAAAAGACATCTCGTTAGTTACTTATTGTAGGTTTATAATATACACGTTTAGCATGCAAAGCTTCCATGCTGTGCACCAAAATACTGGAAACATGGAAATCTACAGAACGATACAAGTGGAAAGTAGGCATTTTAGTGCTGGGGAGTGTGATTGCTGTTTTCACTCCACTGGAAGGAAAATTTCGCCAAACCCTGATCGCCCGCAATATTGCATCTGAGACTTGCTACCCTCAGACTCTACCAATGGGACTGAGTTTATAGTTTGAGAGTGTGAGATTTCAGTACTTCCCCTTTAAAAATGACTTCAAGACGTACTGAACACAACATAAACACAGAAAATGTGTTTGAGAACTACAGACTGAAACTAGTGCACAATACTATCTCTTAGAACTGTGCATAAACAAGAGACCTATCGAAATAAGTCAGTCTATTTAGTCGTAATGTATAATTTTTAACCTTCATCAATCTTTATTTTCTGTGTCGGATCACTTCTGACAGGAAACCAAAAAAGTGCAACCAAATTTGGATGGATGGGCAAGCGAATTAATAGCATGATAATGTTTACTGTGATGCAGTAATCTATAAAGATAACATATCAAACTGCAACTAATACCTGAAAAGTTCGTTTGCAGAACGAATAGCAAAACATTCTCGCTTTAATAAGTCATGGCATAAACATTAGATGCTAGCTAACCTGTTGTACGATAGTATATATCGGATAGTGTAAAATTTGGAAACACTTCTACTCCTTCAAACACATGTTTAGTTTACAATGAACTCATCAAAATTCAATCCCTCAGCTGGACAAGAGAGTAAGCCTGGCCCAAAAAACTGAAATTTCTATAAGGCGGGCTTTTGAAGTGATCGAAAAACGAATCTGAAATCTCAGTCCAGTTCATTCACATGACGCCCTCGACTCCCAATGAAGGTCAACTAATAGTACAGTTCATTGCAGTTTGACCTAGACGAGGGTCTCATCGTCTTCTGTCTTGTTTCAACATGTATTAGTCGATTTCATTATGAGCCTATGCTATGTAGCATTGTGGACAACTGTGTCAACATCCACAAACGTACAACACAGTCCCAATAGAAACATTGTCATTAATGATCACAGACACGACCGTGTCAGTTCAGTAGCATGTTATATGCAGCGTCAAAAAAAGATTTGCATTAAGACTGTTGAAATGAATAGAATAAAAATGTTCAAAGGAAATGTACCCGGATTAGAATTTTAGAAGGTGGTCTCGTAATATTGCCGAAAATAAATAAGAAATAACGACTGGAGACAAAGAAAAACAAACTACCACACCACAGAAGAAATACACATCAGGTTTCTTAAAAATTGCTTCACCGTGAGGGAAAACTGCAAGAATAATACACGAAATAATGGAACAAGAACTTAGGACAAATAAGAGATGATCGAGTAAATGTCTGAAAAGTCAACCGAGGTATCTACCGTAAACGTGTAGTAGAGATTATGACGTGTTCCGAGATCGCACTGCCATTACCGAACTCCCTTTGAAAGATGTGGCGACTATAATAAATACTATTTTTGAAAGTCGAACTCATTCGTACATTTCTGATGATTTTGGTTTTTTATCTACTTTTGTTTTAGTCAAGCTATCCATTTTGTAATCTCCGTCTCGGGGCTAAAAAGACAACTAATTCCATGCCTCGCTAGCTCAGCATGCTTTCTCTGTACACTCTATTCTCTAAGGTTGATACCAATACACGGGGGTCAATGTGCCGAGTCTCTGTTTTTCACTGTCGATCGGTTTTCGTTGGTGAGCACTGACTGGGTAGTATTCTGTTGGACTGGTTTCAACAAATGTGAAAATTTAACAGCAAATTTTGGTAAAATGGTTATTACTACACTGATGAGTGGGTACAAACCTGTACAACTTGTTTCGTCCCCTCGAACGACCCGGTTGCTAGTAACCCCGAGTTAAAAAGCGAAATCCTATGCTTCCTACCAGTCATATCTATCATTTTTCCTGCAACTAGAGAGACATTTACACCGAAAGAACACAAATAGTGTTTGAAACAAAGTCAAAAGGGTGGGCCGCAAAGTGGCTGCTAAGAGGTTCATTAGCCCACCCCACAATGAACAACATCCAAAGGGGACGTAACGCCACTTCACTCTAGCACAAGGTGCTTGTCGACCTTAGCTATAAACGATAGTATTGCATCCTCGTTTATGGATTTTACAGACGGTTTCAATCCGAAAACTCTGAACCCTTACTCATCAACCGAATATCAGTTTTTATTTACTGTGGGCTTAACGGTGAGTAGCGCTCATCACCTAGAGCAATCCGAACGGTTAACCATTTCAATCGAAAGTTGTTGCTATTGTTTTGATGTTAGTCACTGATGAAAGCATAGAAAAGGTATTTATATATTGTTTCTTTCAACTATTGTGAAGCAAAACATGTGTTGAGTCATGTCAATCTGTTCATGTTCACCGAACAAATTCTAACTTGACCGAGTAGTATACTAAAACTGTTCGCGAACAGTTTAATCACTTTGGTGAGCTGCCTTACGGTTACCACTCACTGATTCCTCCTAGAAAGGACTTCACCTGTTTTATCACCCGAAGAAAGTGTTTCTTGTATGGTCCGCCATCATCCGCATCGTCGACAGTGATACCCAGGCGGTTGATAATAATACTTAATCGTCATACAACTATCAGAAATAGTCAACCTTAGAGGTTTGGATAAAACAAGAAGATGGAATAGATAATAAGACTTAAATGCCTCTAGTTTAAGCTTAAACTTGAAAAGTTTTTTTTCCTCAAAGGAACAAACCAATGCGAAAATAGTTTATAACGTTTAAAATTGCTTGCTAAATGAGAATGCTTCATTTCAAGGAAGTAGCATGGTTCATATCAAACGTTTCTTCCCTCGGTCTCCAAGGTCTTTTTGTGTGTATATTGTGACACAGCTGAAAACTTCTTACTGGCATTAGCGATATGCAAAAAAAACATATCGATCGGCCTTATCAGTAGGCGCGCTTTTCTCGGGCTGTTAATCTGTTTGCCCACACTTCACAGTTTAACATTCAAGCCTGCTACTGATATCCCACGTTTAGTGTTCACAAGTGGACTGCAAGGTTATCCGGTCTGGTTGCAAATCAGTTGTGAGAAGACAGGATTAGGACAAAACAGAGCCAAACACACACGTATGTGTTAACTCTGTACCCACTTATCCGACGGGGTGGACGATCGTATTTGCATACAAATTGTGCCAGTGAACGTCAGAGTCGACGAATTGCAACGAGGAATGGATCACAAATGAGGGATAAAAGTGTTCGCAAATGAACGTGACTCCGAATGTTGCTGACAAAACTGTGATTGATGATGAGACAAATCCCGGGACAGTTTAAAAAGGCGCACGAACGTTGAGTAGATATTGCCGAGTATCGTATGCGACTAACAATATGTAGGGCAAATTGATATTGACTAAGTCCAACCCAAGTTTATGAGAACCTGCTAAATGTCTGTGGATTGATATAACAAGTGTCTTCGAGTAGATGCTCGGCATATTTTGTAAAATTCGAGCTTATTGTTTACGTGTAAGTGAGAAAAAGGATGCATTGAGTACTGCCTTTTACAAACACACAAGATACCGGCATGCAAGACCAAAACTTGACAAAGAGAACACATAGCTTTACATAGTCCACACAGCTCATCTGTAATAAACGGAGACCTAACTCACTGTTTACGATCGTGAGTTGGGTAGATTTGAGAACTAATTTATTCCATAAAACCCCTCACTCTTAATTAACCAGTTGCTGCTAGTCTAGTCAAGGGTACCGTAATAGGTCTCATGTCTGTCTGTCACAAGCGGCACGTGCTAAGTTGTCGCTTACTGCGGCCTGCAACCAAAATTTCTAGTCATCAAGCTTGCATCTGAATAGAAAAATCAAAAGAAAGACAGCGCACAAAAAAGAGTTTTAGTAGCAAACGTCAACTTATGATTCACGCTAAACGGGTTGTATTATAGAATTTTACACTAAGACAAACATATCCTACCATAGTGTCAGTAGTTTGTGTAACAGAAATGTGATAGTCGTTTATTTCAGTTTTCTACCGCGTGAGAAAAAAAATCACGACCAGCTGAGCATTGCCCATCTACGTGCAGATAAATCTCTACAAAACCGACGTTGCGACAACAAGCCTTATCAGAAGAACACGCATAATGATGCCTGAAAAGGTGGACGCTTCCGACATGCTTACAGCTTGGTACATTCCATTAACACAAATCGCCAGTGTATGCAGTCTCATTTCAAAAAGATGAGCTTGGTCACACAGACATTAATAGAACACCCTTCTCTTCACAGATGATTCTGTTTTGGAAGGCGGACAAGGCTAACCAACACTAGGAGCCCAGAAGACATGAAACGTTTGTTATATCGTGACAATGGATGATACAAGATCTATCTTCACTCTTTTTTTCTAGCACAGGAACAATCAGACAAACAAAAGTTTCTTATGACACGGTATTCAACGGGAGAGTTTTCTACAACACCGCTGACGGAACAAGGCCACATGAAACGCTGCTGATTCACTCGGTCACTATCTGATGGGTTGGCAGAGACAATCTCATCAGACTCGATTTTGAAACTCATCAGTAACAACCCAATTTCTCCCATCCTCCCTATATATGGTTTAATAACAGACAACCTACACAACGTTTGATATATCGGTTCATTCGAGATGGACTTGTCACCCACAAAATGCAAAACATCGTCGCATCCGGGCTTCACGTTTGTTACGTTTGCCAAGATCGGAATTCATGAACTTCGCAAGTAGGAAATCACTGTCAATCTGTGTCCTCGTATGACCTCATCGCCTGCGTGCAAACTCACGGTATGAGGCCCATTGGGACCGTCCGAATTGGTGCGTGTTTGTAAATTGCACACCACATCACCCAGTCAAAAGCAATGCCCATAGAATCGGTGTAGTTTAGTAGGCAGGAACTTCGGCACACAAAACGAAACTGAGTGAGTCGAACATTAGTCAAGATACCTCTGTCTGATAAGTCCGAATACCGGCTCGGATTTACGATTTCCTCAAAAGATTACTATATTACAGGCTAAAACGTTGTCGTGAGTCCTGTGTTACTTAAAGGTTCTGAAGAGTGTTCAAAGAATACAAAAGTCATCAAGTGGTGATCTGTTTGTAGTAAACAAAGGAAGTGGAAGCAACAGAAGAGTGTTCATAAATTTCCAGATACAGACCAATAAAAACCTTCCAACCATTGGGTCCAGTAACATTCGCACCTAGTGGTTGCTTGCCTCGAAGAGTGCAATTAACTGAAACCGAGTAGGTTTCTGGATCATAAATGAAATTATAGTTTGTGACAGAAATTGTCAGATTGGAGGCTATTCTCAATTGTGATCTGTCCATAAATGAAGCATTGTTCATTCCGACAGGTGAATTTTCAATTTTTCATATATCCATATCCTCACCAGATGACGGACCATTAGTTATTTCTGTTAGGGCCATCATGAATGGCATTGAAGTTTTAATGAATGATTACAATTAGTGTCGATTGGTAATAATTTTCCACTGAGCCTCGTGGTTAATTCCGGTCTAAAAAAGGGATTGCATAACACGTGAATTGAACAAGGAATGATGAAAGAAGAACAAAGCCTGGTGAGCTTGAAGAAATGTTTATACTGATATCTACTTGAAGACGCAGAAACACATCTAGAAGGTTCTGAATAAAGAGGATGAGTTGTGTCAAACTCGTAAAATCTTCACACATTCCAAAGTGATGAGAAATAATGGACCCAACATTTCGTTTACCGAGAGCACCACCACAACGCGACAGGTTTTCTGGGGATTTAGTAAACAGTCCAAAATCCCTCGGTGATGAACCAGGAGAAAAAATGGGTGAACAACACATCCAGTGATGAATATACAGGCATTGCTAAATCGATAATCAGTTGTTGTGGAATGGAGACAGAACTTAAGTACCGGACAAAAAAAGAGTTTTTGAACTATGGTGAAAACTTCAATAACGGGAACTGGCCGTGTCATGCTGTTCCTCAAAGTATTCCGCAGATATTTGACAGAGAGAACATGAGGTAGCAGTTGATTATGTGCGAAGAGATGGAGGGGCACTGGGAAGTTCCTCGTATTGATTCTCAGTATCGGCACGTTTGGATATGTTAAGAGACAAACTGCCGGTCACTGACCGACTGTAGAGTTCAGTTAGGACAGCAGAAGAAATTCGAGTTGGACACTTGATGTTTAACACCAGAGTATCTGCATATTTGAACATAAATTTGTGATCGTGAATTGGTATGGTTGTTAAATACAAGACAAATAGGAATGGGGAGGAGGAGTGCACCATGTTGAACATCAGAACCAAAGGTGAGTTTGATGAGGCTAGCCCACCGAAGGAGACCACCAAATTTCTTAGCAGTGTAGTACGAACCTTAGAGAGTCCACGTGACCCTCTACAAGAAGCCCGATTTCCAATCGTAAATTGACTATCCACTAATAATGGAGTCGTTCTTAGTCAGCTACAAAGCAAAATTACACACTTCGAAGCAAACTTCAAACGAAGTCCTACATTCCGCTATGAGTTTAGCATTTTGGTCAACGGACTGACCCGTTATCCCTCACTCCACTATCATCACTTCTTCAAACAACGAACACGAACCAAACGATTAGGGAAGCAAATTACTGATAAGTAGTGTGATAGATTTGATAATTTCAGAGAAAACACAATTGCGAGAAATGTGAACTTCGACTGGATTCGAACCAACAACAAGAACAGCATACCCGGACGTGGTAAATGTTCTACTAAGCCACTTCGGAAGCACAAAAATTTCACATTTGAAGCACTTTCCGCATCTGGATGTGCTGTCTCTGCCCGTGGTTCGAATCTAGCCGCAGTCTAGATTGTTTCCAACTGGGTCTCTCTAGGACCAGGGAAGCGCCGTAAAATACGCACTGCGATTTTCAAGACTATCTGCTGGCCACCGTGATCTCGAACTAGGTTCCCGAGCAAGTGTCGTCATGACCATGCCAAAAACACCAAAGTAAACAACTATTCAACTCTTCAGTAACTGATACGAAATATTCGATTCGTGAAAGTCCTTCAACAAAATACTGGTCTCAACACCAAATCAACAGACACGGATTGTAGCAACCCGGAAAACGATCGAGTTTACCTTGTGAATTGAAACAAGTCGTTAAGATGTCGGACTATTGGTATGTGATGCACAGTGAATCCAAACTTTTGAGTGAAAGGCACATCGACTAACCCGGATTTACAACCAGCGCCCCGTTGCTGAATCACTGATGCATCATTGACTTTCACTTCGTGTGGGTACAACGTGTTAGACACAACGATCGCCAAGCAAGGCGTGTCTTGTGTGTGTGTGTGTGCTTTCGTGTGTGCTAGGGGTGTGATATAGGTCAAACAATGTCCGACTCGATTGATGTTTGTGACTGTTCCGTCAACATAAGACCTGAAGCAAACCGATCAAAATAATGGCCTTCGACTTTTATGTTTGAGATGCATGATCGGCCATAAAAGTGAAACTAATTGTCACTTTGTAGGATTTTTTTACAGGTGGTTCGAAAGAGCATAGAATCTGGAAAACACAAGCTACCACATAATGCTGTCAAGTTAGCCCAAAACTGTGGGATCCGACATAGGGTGCGATATATTCTGTAATGTTTATAAGAGTAGTTCCACTTAATCACCATGTGTACTTGGTTCGAAATCTTTCGTTCCATCTACTACAGTTAAAATCAGGTGAATACAACTGGCTACTTATAGCGTACAGGCAGAATGGCTATAGAGCTCCAAAACGATATGGCACCCACTGGCAAGTGGAGATAGTTGATCACAAGCAAATGACAAAACAAGAAGTGGTGAACCAGTAAAGGGCAAAACCGCTAGTAGCTTAAAAGATAAGCGAGAATATCCCGTCAGTCAGAATGACCCAGTTTACCGTAGGGTTTTGAGAAATCAACTTGGCCTTAACAACTGGGGTCATGTACCAGCATGTGTTTCATGACCTACGCCTAGGAATTGGGGTGTATTCGTGGCGAACAGGTCAAGAAAGAACCGAACGGGACAGGCACCTCGTCAATCAATTTATCGCAACGGGCCGAGGTGGAATGTGACTTGGGCGGCTCAGACGAGTCGGTTCTACGGTTTGTAACAGCTTATAGAGTATATGGAACACGCCCGTCAGTTTCACCTTTTTCATACGCTTATCTGCCCGAAATCACTGCTCCTGGTATATCTATACTATTTCCCCAATAATCCGGATAGGATGATCGTGATTGATTTGAGGTGGCTTAACGATACCGATACAGTCGCTGCTGTATACAAATTTGCTCGCGGATAACAAAATATTATCAGCAACCAGACTAAAACGTCACGGTGCCATCAATTATGGAGGAGTAGGCCTATTACCTTCCCAAATGCCTGCACTCACGCTTAAGTATCCCTTGCGCAAGTAACTGATGTCCTGTAAAATCGTTTAGAGGAAACACTAGTTGGTTTTTGCATTAAAGAGTGCTCTTTCAAAGAATACGATAATTTGGAGCTCGACCACAGCAACTATCTTTGTGAGAAACAGTGCAAACTCTGCATAAAACGTTTGATATTAGAAGGACTTAGCCCCTAGCCACTTCTTCTTCGCTGAGCAATCTCCTACAAATAACCGATACACATACTGTTAAATGTTTAAATTCGCTGCTGTGTTTCAAGTTTATCTGCCTTACTGTGAATTTAACCACCTCCGAGGGTTGCAGACATGACTTGAGAACTTCATGGCAGAAAATTGAGGAGTCCAATCCAATAGTGGACATAGGCTAACAGTCACCGCGCAGTGGATATTTTAGCGAATTTAGCTTCAATGAGCACAGTCCTAGGTGCTGTTTTCGTGAAGTTCTGTCTTCAGCAAGATTCCAGATGCGGTGTAATTTGAACGAGGAGCCATTGTAGCTCTGCTTCATTCAACCTGACCAGTGACGGAACCGAAGATAACTGTGATCCTTTGCACCATTTGATTATCTACCACTCACCTGGTGCTGTTGATTCACTAATGACGTATGCGTATATATCACGGCTTTCATGAATGATAACTGGACTGATTCAGCCCTGGTCGCGATCAAGGATACTGTGCTGCTTTCAGCCATACATACCATGCATACCATACACGCAAACGCACACTCATGACAAAACAAGTGGTAATCGTCAGCTAGCATCGACCGTCCGGTTCAAACGTGACTTGAAGAAGAGCATAACTCTCACTCTGGATTCGTTACACCCACTTCCCGAAATCGATCACCCACATTTTTGCTGAATATCGCGTATTCCTTAATTAGTCAATATTGACGTTCGCACACCATCTTGTTACCCCCTTTCAGTCTAAGTAAAATCCCCATTTGGAAAAAAACTTACCATAAACTCCATGTGAGTTGTAAGTCAACCGAAATTCTCTAACAAGACTTAGTCCAATAGTTACGGCTTTGTCGGTCAGTTCGGAAAAGAATACACAAAGCCTTAGTGGAATGCAAACACTTCAATCAGATGTGGGAGGTGGCCAATTTGTAATAATCTAAACTAATGGACCTCTATTAATGACCCGCTTCAAGTGATCATTTGGCAGCTCACGCAGCGACTGAGGTATCACAACCTTGTGTAGTGAACACGATCGTACGATGAATGAATTGTTAACCCTTAAACCTCTACAGGAGTATCCTTGCATTTACCTACCCGTGATGAAATCAGTTCATTTGTCACATTCAAGACGATTGTCAGCTTTTGGTCTTTCACAGTTGGCACACTATGTGAAACGGAGTTGTGTTAAGTAAACTAAAGCTTTAACCGGATGACAAATGACCGGTATTTATCAACTACTCGAAAAGTAACCGGTACTCAAAAGAAGAAGTATTAATAACGATTGACAACAAATCATTTTCTAAATTCTGGGTATACGGATGTTCAGTCAATGTATATACAAAATTGTAGGGGATTGCCAGTGGAAAGCGTACTCTTTTGATGTCAGACCCGATTCATCTAGCTGATGTTGATTTTTTCCACTTAATGTTTTTATGTGATAGTGTAATGCCAAGCCGGAAGTAAAAATAAACTGTTCGTTTTGGTTGAAACGAGGTGTCTATGAAAGAGCTGCCTGGCTCGAGACCGGCAGGAAACACAGTTACGGTCTACGTGGAAACCAAATGAGGTAAACACACAGATTAAGTATAGCGCTCGGACTAATAAAACCTTATGCAGTCAAGCTGATATATATATATATATCATATATAGATATATCACATATATCTCATATATATAATATGATATGTATATAAACCTATCGATCAGATGTATCAGCACCTCCTCAGGAAAAGCAGTAATAATGGACCTTTGCGCAACAAAGCCATGGCGAACCGCATGAAGTCATCTACACTGAAAAGAACTACTGACTTGCTTCAACGAATAACGGAACCCTAGCATGAGTTGGTTGCTTACGCAACGCAAAAGAGATATTGTTATATTCCTAAAAGAGCGGTCACTTCAAGAGGAAGCAATACTTAGCATACTATACGCCAGGTCACGGAAATTGTGAAAACTGGTCTGGTTTGTCTTTTCCTCATGTCGCTTGATTCGCTCTCTCCTGTGGGGTAGATTTGAAGTCCATTTTCCCAAAGAATATTGTTTCCCAGTGACCGCACAAACTGGTGGTATGTTAGATACCGATTCACTGGTTTGCTTGGCATGAACGACTTTCCCAGTATTGTTATTCCAACATCATCTGCGCTAGCTGAATTAATCACTGCTATGATAAATGTATCCTCAAGTACATCGAGGTTCGGGTTGATTCCTAGAGGGTGGTGTCCCGGTAACGTATACTCTACAGTTATGGGGCAGTAATCACTGCACTAACCACAAAGGCACAAAGGTCTAAACGAAAGAAAGGGATATAATTTATTACTGGTAACCGCGGCCAAGAGCTGGAATCGAGTTTGATGAACTCGGCGAAACTTTATCCCCCATTGAAAAGCTCTAATCATATGTAACCTGTTCTGTCCTGATTCTGCTTCTCGGATCTTTTTGATGATTAGAGATACCTGGGATATCAGAGACGAAAAGAGCTGTAACCTCAACCGGACCAGGCAAAATATCTAATTTAATTGCTATTCTTAGCTACTGCCCTTTCATTTTTCCTATGGTTGAATCAATAATCTATGTTCATCTTATGAGAAAAGACAACGCAGCAGCAAACACACCATCCTGCAATACCAGTGGCAGCGACCCAGTGGTCCAATAAACAACCGCCTGAGCTACCATTCGGAATCTTGCTCGCAGGCCGTCAGTTCGACGTCCTGGTGTGCGTGTATGTGTGTGTGCTGTTAATAAGACCCATTTACGTCGAGACAGTTTACCACAGTTCCGTTGGTGGCTACTGATTACAAAGTCGGTTGTTTCTCACATCAAGGTGCACAAGGCGGACTAGATTAAGCATTCAACATTGTCTTCATGGCCGTTGTCATCTGCGTTGATGATGGCACTACACTGCTGTTTAATTACCACGTAACTATAAAAAGCCCTAGTTGAAAGGTAAACGGGAGAAACTAGTTTATACGACCTCAAAGTTTGAGCTCAAGTAGTCAGCAGTAAAGCGACTACAGCTTGCCAAGAAACAACCGAATAGCAAACGAACGTAAGACGGCATCTCAAGACGGCTTCTCTACAGTCTCACCGTCCAACTTCAGCAATTGCTGTTGCCTCACAAGCAAACTTGTAGAACAACGAGAACATTCACGCCAATGAGACCAACTGACGGGTTTTTCTCTCATAATGTCTCCAGTCAGAGCCTAAACTGAATGACAGGCCACTGATCGGAGACTGGAACATGACCTGCAGTCCCTAAATGTTTTCTGTGCTAAGTCATTAATTGACAACCGCATGTTTTACACCAATGCACTGAAAGTTCGAGGATCACTGCGTGGAAGAATGAAAGGAGAGCTAATATCTTAAATACATAGTCTAAATTCCTCACTCAACGCGATTTCAAGGGGTAAATGAATGAGTGAACCCGTTTGATAAAAACTGTCAAATTCTCTTATCAGTCTGCACTGTCTCAGGCTACGGCGCACCGCAAAAGTGACGCCAAATAGTCTGGTCAAAGTACCTTCTGGTCAAAATCACGGTGGTTAAGAATGAATGAATGATCTCGGTCTTCTTGTTACTTGTCTACCGATGTCATCCAACGTCCAGGATCGAATTCCCTGATGCCTTTGGTACTATCGACCTAAAGTTGCTGTTTTGTAGTCGTACAGTAACACTGCTTTAACTAGGGTCACTTAAAAGCAACCTTTCAGGTAAACTAAAACACACTCTTTAATACCAAAGAAGCCACAAGTGTTTGATTCACAGGGAACACGGAATATTACACCGAGCAAAGTTACGAAACATAGGTTTACGGGAAGGTTGACTGAATTTATCGATTTTTGTTCGTTTAAGTGCATTAGTTGGTATTATTTTCTATCTTCGTCTGGTCGCAATTGCTTGTCAGACGGAACTGAATAATCAAACTGAGCACTCTCTTGTGACCAGTACAAATCGATAAAAACAGTAATTTTTTGTGCGGTCTTAGTGAATGCATGTGATCCGGTTCTCCATATGATCCTACTTTAACAAATAATTTGTGTACCACAGTATACCTAAAAATTCACCCTCATAGGCTAGAAAGCTCTTACGACTTATAGATCAGGTGTATATTATACCTGCATTTTTAAGAAGGTACATCATCCAAGGTCGATGCTTATGCAGTTTCCTTCCGTTTGATAGCCGACTGATATTCATAGATTTCGTTTGCGACAGTGTAGATGGTACAACAGGAACGTATATTTACTAAACCTGAGTTGAGACAGGCAGTCATGGAAGATGTGAGAGTTCTGCGAGCTCAGGAACCGAGATGTTGGAATCTGGAGTCTCTAAGGATATAGATAACAATTATGGGAGGGTGTTGGCCTCGATGTCAGCAGTTTTTAAATGTCCCTAGTGTTACAAGAAACCGGCAGTGGATAACAGAGGTTAGTCCAGTCTAACTCACAAGAAGAGACATGTATTTATAACTATTCCAGTTGACTAACCCATTCTCCCCTCCTACCCGAATCACCAAACTCTTCTACAAAAAGCCGATCTCCACCGAGAAGTACTCTCATCAAACGAACAAACTACCATCTCATTGTTACCGTGAGAGTTGGCTCAAGCCACAGTATCTTACGATCAGGTTTTATTACCTACTTGGTTAAGCGTATCTTTATATAGCTCTGGGAGTTGCCGGAGTGTTGGAAGCGGTACCAAACATGAATAGTTGACAAGTATTCAATATTTATTTACAATCTAGCGGACAGTCCAAAGGAAAAAAGGAAATGTAACTATTAGGAAAATGTAGATATTGATTTGACTTAAACGTTTAGTGATTTCTGGTCAAGTAAAAGCCTCCTCTTCAACTATCCTGTATTCATTTGGTTTCACCGATCTTTTGATGGGTGTTATTTCACTTCCCAGCTACAGTTCGAAGGACTCGAATAATTTTTGATATTTACTAAATCAAAATGTTATTACTGAACATCCTGGTACAATGTACAAACGATCGTCTTCCCCTGTCAGTCGAGTCTTGTCTATTAAACTTACGTTAAGATCGTTGGTAAAACAATCTATACAAATCGTATACTTGAGTTGATGCTCAACACAGTGTACGGCAAGTTCTTGTTTGGCATCACGGTCAGTATACAGTTAGAAATTAACAATGGCTGCGCAGCTGTTCGTTTTGTAGGATAAACCTATCCTTTCACAGAACGTTCACACTAAGAGTTAATATTACGTTTTGCATGACAGTGTAATGCCTACAAATCGAACTCAATCAAGAGTCACTGGATGATTTAATTACATGAGCAGGAATAATAAGAGGCACTATAACGGGACTAAACAGTAAATATACCAGATCCAAAATACGAGTTTATTCATCCGAAACCTCTTGGAACACGAGTTTTCCAATCGTTATTTAGGGATTTCTGATCGCTTTCTATCTGATGGTCGTCGCTTGGAGTTTATGCTTCTACCTATTTTGTAACATGTTTCCTATCTGGTTACAACAATGGTTATCTACTAACTGAATACATCGTCACTGATTCTGAACTCAGTTTACACCCTGGCACACACAACCTGGTCACAAGGACTCTAGTTGTTTCCACTACTGTCAAGGGTTGTCGGCGTCTATGTTCGGACAAAGTACACACGAATTTCACACTGTGTTTGATATACGTTCAACACGTAAAGAAACTGGAGCGAGTGTGCACTCGTGTTTCTCGTTGTTATCAGTTGGATAACAATGGTCATAGGCATAAAAATTGTAATCGCTGATCATGAAACGTTAGACAACATCAAGAAAACGTGTGATATCAGAACGTTCAGAACAGACCAAGCAATGTAACAATCTAACGGAGATGAAATAAAACCTAAAACAAATATCACGTCAGTCTGAAAGCGGCTTCAGTTTTCATAATTAACAGCCGTATACAAAAATGAAAGAAACACGAACAATGTACGTGAGCAGAATCAAATCAACGATAGGAGAGTAAGAAACCGAAACCTACCGGCGCACATGAGGTTGTTCAGTTCCGGATTTCCATTTTTATACACTGCGCCCAGCGCGCCGCCAGCGTCACGGAAATCGCGTACCGGTGGTGAAGTGGACAAGAACGATGGCGAATCCGGGTCTGAATGGTCATTCGTAGGAACCGGTGTGCTCAAGCGATCCCCTGCCGTCTTATGTATGTTGCTAAGTGGTACAGGAACCCAGCCAGTCACTTCACGTATTCCGTGAAATTTACTAAGCAGAAAGGCCTGAGAATCACCAACACTCACAACAATGAGTGCAAACTGATTGGCGGCTACTGAGGATGAGCCGTCGAGGGAGTTAGTCGATGAGTATGTGTGATCAGATTGTGTGGACTGCTTATCTTGGAGGATGGCGATATCGGCCACAGGAAGCACTAGGGCGACACACAGAGTAGTCAGACCGGAAGTACAGGCAACAATTCGTTCCTGAGCTGCCGAAAATGTTTCGAATAATAGCTGAGCAGCTTCCTGGAGGAATAAGATGAAAGAAAGTAAACAGAACATCCAAGAATCCAGGAAAGTGTAAACACGAATGAACAAATGCAGTTTCTGTAATAAATAGTATGCCAGAAAGCAACCCTACTAAACTATAAGAGATAGCTAAAACTATCACTGAATATTCTTTCTAGTGTGAACAACTAGTTCGATCTAACTGACGTACTCTGAGTTTCATCTTTCAAATTCTAATCAGTAATACTAAGCTAAGCAGGCATGAACTGAGTGCTACTCCTATTTAAAAACAGCTTTCGCATTCGGATAGACCTTTTAATTATTGTTTGTTTTTTTCAACAGAATCACTTTACCGGAATTTTGCTGTTGTTGTAGATCGTCAGCATCGCATACGTGTTGTGCCAACTTCATTCTGGTTTCAGCTGGAAAGCTCGACATGATGTCAAACACTAGAAAACCCCGCAAGTTGCACCCGATTACTAAGGTTAAATAAGCGAATCAATCAGCACCAGTAGCTCCCTGAATCACCGTTTTAACGAACGGTGGCCACAGGCATGCATCAGACCTATAATAGAAAACCACAGTCGTGCTTCTCATTTATTCCAAAGAATCGAAATTTTAGGCGTGCGTATACTATCCCTTCCAATTAGACTGTCTGTGTGTACAGCTACTATAGTACCAACTGGTTACCAACTGATTAGACTACATAGGCACATCTCTGTAGTTAAACTAAGGCAGAGTGGTACTGAATTCTCAAACCCGGTTACCCGTGGCGTTGAAATGACGTCTGGTTGTTGCTGTTAGAAAAGATAAATAATGCATGCTGCGTTCCTTTTTGTTCTATGTAACGGAGACGCTGCCCGTTCGCAACGAAGATACCAACATAAGTGCTGTGCTTGCCAGCCGTTGTCCCAAGCCAATCAGCCTACATCGCGTGATCAACTTGACTGTTTGTCAGTGAATCCCATTGCATTCTATGATGATTAGGTCACGTACTTAGCATATCAGCCGAGTTTTTTTCACACTGGTCGTTATTTACTAACACCACCAACAGTTGGGTAAAACTGCGTCAAAGTTAAACAAAGATGTTTCTGCGAAACACAAGGATTTTGTATATTCTGTTGAGCACAGTGTGTGTGTCGCCAACCCGGTTGGAGCTCTCGTGATCACTGAAGTCGCTGGTTGCAAACGCTTTTCGAGATGGCAGTATGGCGCAGTCATGGGCGTGCCGTATTCGGAAAATTCCTAGCCCTTCTGTTTAGCCTCGCTTCTATCCATTTTTATCCCTATGAGTCATTTTCTCCTAGGTTATCCACACTGTTGTTGCGGTAACAGGCGGCCCATGCCAGAGTACCCACTGGTCAGATCAGTGGTCTTTATGAACGAATGAATAAGTGGATAAATGAATGAATGAATACATAAATAAATCAATTTGATCCAAATTCAAGAATAACACATCATACAATAACAAGTCTATAGGACATTTAACGTGAAGGTTAGGAGATAATTTACTTGGTAGTTGTGTAATACTGGCTTTGGAAGCCGTTGGTGTGGCGTAGATTCCACGTCAGCTCCGATATAAACCGTCATAAACAGATCGAAAGGACCGGCTATAGCAACCTTGTCAACTCGTTAAAAGTATACGTCTGGAAGTTGAAGCACGCACTGTGTACACAAGAGTGGTGGTGTTTTGGGTTCAGCTACCGAGATACTAAAAAGAGCACTTCTGTATGAAACAAAGTGGAATTTCACCACATCAGTTTGTCATAAATATGAGAATAATCTGTACTACTGATAAGTTCAGTCCAACACTGCTCCACAGTAGCTCATCTACATCAGTGTGCGACTTACCAGAGTATGAAGAGCTAAGTTGCTTAGACCAATCAGAAAACCAATGTGTACGGCCTGAAAGACAGTTTGAGCTTGTCAGTTTTGTAGACAGCTCAAATCACGACAGCAACTTAATGTGTTCATTTAGTTTTACGTCTATTTTTCCTGGCAATCTGCCACGTGACTCTGGTGACAGTATTTGTGGTTTTATTTCAAAAGTTACTGTTTAATCGTCTAATACAAGGACCGAACTGAACTCACAATTAACGTCAGACTCAACTATAAGAGTCTTTCGAAACCGATATGTGAATGACACCTTAACCCTTCTCGAAAAAGCAGGTGATTCAAACAAATAATTACTGGAGTTGATTCAAGTCTCTTCCAGCGAAGCAACAATAAGACGATGGATCAGTACAAAGGCGTACCTGACAAGATTACGCGGCTCAGTAAAGGTTGGCATGTGAACACCTACACATAAGACTGCAATACGACACAGATAATATGCCAACAAACCAGGTTGCTGATTAAGGAACAGAGTTTTGTGACTGTTTGTTCATGAAACAGCAAGGTAACCAATTGCTGTTTCCTCTATTGGTCCTTCAGATCAGAGATTTGGTGTTAGCTTGCGACATTAATGTCCAGTGCAGCAGTGGACGATCTAGCAACCATCGAAATCAGAAATGTAAGATACCCACTGCTGTCTGTGAGCGAATCTGTACTACAAGTGACCAGCTTCATACCCGCATTTGTTGGGTTGGCTGACATTGCAGATGTGGGTATGCATACTGATATGCTTCATTCAATGCCAACTTTGAGCGTGAGTAACAGGATACACGGTACAGCCTCAATAAATGGACCAAAATAAATGATGCTTACGCTGTGCATCGCACGAGGTAAAAATGTCACTAACTGACACTCGTTCATTTTATCTAATGAAATCGCAGACTCAGAAGCGGAACGATATTCCGTCCGCAAACTTTTCAATGAGATCATCGAAATTTTCTGTACTTGTTACTGCTGTACCAAGATCCGTAGGTTTATTAGTTTTTCTGTTGATTCTAAGCGGCTATTAATGCGCACGTGCAATTCAACCAACGATTGTAGTCATCTTATCACGTGACTATTACATGACCTACACTGTCAGTTGAAGAATATTCACTTGTGCAGATGTTGTATTGTGCGGTATTTTTGTAATTGCTACAGCTTCCGGTTGTAACATGAAAGGCACTGGAGACACAACAGAAACCGGGAGTATTGAACAACATTTGTCTACCTGGAGGTCTTATTTCACGGAAAGTTGTTGTAGTTATGTAAAACCGTTGGACTTTCAGCTACGCCTTTATCTCGTTGAATGTCTCCCAACTTGGTCTGAAGGTGTGCTTGGGACAAATGCTCGAATGAATAATTTGTTTAGACTGGCAGCTTCACACGTAATAGGTTACACACTGCAAGAATGTTTTCGTTTACACCGCCACCCTTCCGGTGACTTCTTCGTGCCCACTACAGCAACTAGCCCATACTAGCTTCAGACAGCGGTATTTTCACAATGATCAACCAATAAAGAAGAATAAATTGAAGGCAATTTGGAATGACTTGGTTGATATGACGATTCTCCCGATAAAAGTCCGTCTTTTGCCGTCTTAGTTAGTAAAGTGCTGACGTGGACGAGACACGGTAAAGGGGGGAAAAGTCTGACACAAAATGTAGATGATATTGAGATTGGCTAGAAAATGCGGAATCTGCTAACAAGCTCTTCTAAATCATCAACATTCGATCGGTTTTGGGTAGTATACAACTATTTAGAAAAACTGATGGATGTTACATCAAAGCAAGTGATGAGTCCTCAAAAAATCTTTAATCAATGTTGGCCCTACTTTCTACCAACCAACACAAGGCGCGATTACTGTTTTTCGAAGCCCTCTTACTATTTTTAATATCAGTCTGTCGGTGTACTCGCTAACTGCGTCTATCGTTAGTACATTATTTCATCTGGGTTGACCAGTTTTCACGAACCGGGACAGAACCATACCTACAGAGAGCTAAAGAGTCAAATGCTTGATCTACGTTGTCTGGATCCTATTCGACAGACTAATTTTCCTCCTCATTATTCGTCGTGCAGGTCAGATGTACCCGCTTCATCTTTACTAACTATCATGTTGTAGGTGGCTGAAGAGCTTCTTGGTGAAATATGGGACAAATTGCTTTGGATGGTCATTAATGAACTTACACAGAATATGTCAAGTCGAGTTGTTGTTGTCAATTCAGCTGGCAAGTCACCAGCGAGGCATAAAGCAAATAGTAACTGACTCAACCAACCTGTTGACAGCGTCTATACATGGTCATTTTGAATGTTTGGTTGCCATATCCGTACAACGACATGCGCCTTTAGCATCCAAAGAATGCTAGCCATGATTTAGAGAGACCAGCTACTCGTGAACCAGTAAGGCGTCTGAGATGTTATGCAGTTTGCATCAGAGAAAGTCACTAGGTTTGTTGGATGTATTTGTTAAAACGGATGTGGTCGGACAAACGGATCAAGACAGGAGCGGTACAAGCCACTCGTAGAAATACATACGAGAAGACGAACTTTGAATTCAGTTACTGTGACAAGTCAACTTGAACAAGGGTGTTGTCAATTACTATCACCAGGCAAGCTGGTTCCAGGGTGATTTTTTTGGGTTAGCTTTGATCATATCATCGCATCTATACAGGTGCCAATGTCCAGATGCCAAGAAGTACAAAATTTACTTGCGCAATACCAAACGTGCACTACAGAACACGAAAGTGTAAGCCCGAAAACACTGGTTAAGGGACAAAGCTAAAGACACAAGGAAAAATTATGCTCATAAGTGATAGTAGGTGGACAAATTTGATTGTTCATAAATATGAACCAACCGTTAGAAAACGAGGATTGGCAAATGCAAGCATTTCGTATTGACTCGTCAGTACCAAATTTACAATAACATGAAACGGTTTTTTTATACCGCTCAGTTAGGGGTGGGTGGGATGGATAGACGAGTGATGGGTTGAGAAAGGTCATTAAGTCCAGAGAATGGACAGGTTTATGAGCAGTTGTTTCTGAACACACAGGGTCGGCTTCAGTCGACTGATTGCGACAGCCTCAGCGCATCGCAAGAATCTTAGATTGGAGTGACGTAGTAGGATCCTGAGTGCACAAACTAGGTCGATAACGTGACCAGTGGTTAGGACGTGTCTTGCGACTGCGGAGGCTGGTTGCTTGTGTGTTTCAACGACGTTGTCGTTCTTCTGTAATACAGAGTTCTGCACTCATTTAAGCAAATGGTTCTTCATTCTGGAGATCAAGCACGTCTCGGTTCTGCCTATTTAACTATTTTTGCAGTCACACGTAAATTGGTAGACACAATGTGAGGTGGCACCGACAGGCTGATCTCCTTTGACTGAAGGAACAGGCAGTTTCTGGATCCGAGCTAGTACACAGAGTTCCGCTGCGTTAAGTGTTCGTTTACTCAAACTGATTAGTCGTTGAGTTGTTTGATGCATGTCATAATCACCTTTAAAAGGCAGTTTTATATAAACCTTTTTTCCCCTCACTGTGGCCACCTGTTCGGGAGGTGGTTTTACTCTGCTATGCCTTTCAATGGATTTTTCGGATACCCATTAGATTGTAGTAGAGACGTGACCAAGTCATATCTTGTGTACAGATTCGTGTCGCCTGTGTGAATAGCGTATTTACGAGTGCGCGTTTATGATGGACCAGTGTGAAACTACTAAAGTTCCGGTATTGACCGGACCACGTGGATTTCCTATAGATAGCTCTTTTAATAGAATCATCTCCCCGGCGACTTATGAGTATACCCAGAAACGGTAAACAATTGTCAGCCTCAAATTCTCGTTACCTTCAGATTGGGATGACAACCAGTTAAGCGTCGCACTAGTTTATCTATTGCCTGTTTGGAATGTCTGAACACTAGTGTATCATCAACATATCGTTTGTAGTATG
>JTDE01002249.1:78641-99492 GCA_014338405.1 Paragonimus skrjabini miyazakii | reverse complement strand
CATGCTGTGAACAGGCATGTTCCGAAGGAACTGTTCAGTTGCGACAGAACTGGATTTCCGTCACGTCGATCAACCTCATGAACAAGCGTCGCTCGATCCCACCTGGTTCTGGATATGATGACGAACGTCGAGAAATTAAAGGTAAGCTGACTAAAAGTTTGCGTAAAGATCACGAGCACTACTTGGTCAAACAATCGAAAACGATGGAAAAAGCCGTTTTGTCCGGGAATAGCAGAAGGTTTCTTTCCCTGATCCGTGGTTGTACTGGCCGTCAAGTCGGTGTAAGTGAGACCATACGTGAAAAAGATGGTTCACTCATCATCAGTCAATCGCGCCGACTTGACAGGTGGGCTAACCACTTTGAACAGCTGTTCAGCTAGCCTCAACCAGATCATGTGGACGACGGGACCCGAGTAGTCAGTTGCGTTCCAGACGGCCGCCCGTCAAAAGCAAAAATAGCCCGGGAGCTCAAGTTATTGAAATGTAACAAGGGTCCTGATCCAGACCTCCTCCCTCCTTCTCTTTTCAAGGATGGTGGGGAGAGTTTGATATCAGAACTGACAAAAACTCCTCCAGACGATTTGGGAGACTGAAGAGGTACCACGTGATTGGTGCCTATCAACAATCATTCCCGTTTTCAAAAAGGGGGCCCGAAGTCTATGTGACAACCACAGAGGCATCAGTTTGGTGTCTACTGCGTCCAAGTTACTCACTGGCCTCAGTTTACGTCGGCTCACTAAGCCCAGAGAAAGTCGGATACGCGAAGAACAGGCAGGATTCCGATCCGGTCGAGGGTGCGTGGATCATATTTTCACCTTGCGACGGATCTTGGAAAATCAGCAAGGTTACAGACAGCCGACAGTCGTGGTCTTTTTGGACCTAAAGGCTGCTTTCGATTCAGTTGCTCGTGACGTTCTCTGGATCTGTCTCCTTCGCAACGGAGTACCAGGGAAGTACGTGAATCTATTGAGATCACTGTATGCTCATTCTGCAAGCAGGGTGAGAGTTTATGGACAACTGTCTCGGGCATTCATCACTTCTAGTGGTGTTCGTCAGGGGTGTCGGATTTCCCACTTCCTATTCAATTTTGTCATGGACGACATTCTGGAAGGCGTGCTTCGGAATCCAGTGGGCCTGGTGTTGAGCTTTTTCCTGGCGCTAGATTGACCGATCTGGAGTATGCGGACGACATTGTCTTACTTAGCCCATCTGCCAAAAACATGCAGACCATGTTGGACAGGTTGAGCGACCGAGCTGGTTTGTATGGAATGCGCTTTGCACCTTCAAAGTGCAGTGTGTTGCATCAAGACTGTGGCACTTCAAATCCTACTTTCTTCATTGCAAGTAATCCGCTTGAGACTGTGGACAGTTTCACATACTTGGGTAGCACTATCTCATCAGTCTGTAATATTGCTTATCAGACATCAGCGAGGATAACAAAAACACGGGTTGCCTTTGCCCAACTGCGTCATCCGTGGCGTCGAACAGACGTCCGGTTGTCGCTGAAAGGAAGGGTATATAATGCCTGTGTGCGTTCCATTTTGCTTTATGGTTAGGAAACGTGGCCTGTTCACAAAGAAGATATCAACAGGCTTGCTGTGTTTGACCATCGTTGTCTCCGCCAATTGGCCCATATTAAGTGGACTGATTGCGTGAGCAATATGGCTGTTCGCCGACGCGTATTCCACTACGCTCGGGATGCGCGACCAATTGGTCAACTAATTACGGTACACAGCTTGCGATGGCTGGGTCACATACTCCGTATGTCATCTGATCGTTTACCGTACCGGGCATTATATACTGAGGCCACTAACAGTTGAGTCAAACTACGTGGTGGCCACCCAACAAGGTGGTCACGAAATATGAAGACTGACTGCTCCACTAAACAAAGTGGGTAGGTTTCGCCTGCCTGGATGGGGTCCTCGTGATCACTCACACCGCTGGTTAGAGACGCTATCCGAGATGGCAATGTGTCGCAGTCAATGCCGCACATGTATCCATACCATTTCTAATTCTTCCGCTTAGTCTTGTTTTAATGATTTTCAACCTTCTTAGTAACGTTTTCTCTTAGGATATTCCACGTCACTGTTGAGGCGAGCGGCGGCCCGAGCCACAGTACCTTTTGGTCAGGCTTATGGCTGTTATGATGATGATGAAACATTTCGGTTGAAATTCCTGCGAAACGTCCTGACTCTAGATTACGATCCGGGTTATCTAACTGCAGGATAATCGGCACATACACCTAATCGGATAAAAAGCTGTGAAGATGCCTGTGAGGCCCCACATAAGAACAATATAGCCGAATACATGGCGCACTTTCACATCCTGTATTTACAGTTGATTTCGAAGACCCTAAGTGGTGCGACTTTGAACAAAATGCATACTCAGTAACTCCATTAAACTTATTTGGGAGCACAAAGGTCAATGACATAACCATTACAAGTCCTAAGTCAACTCGCGGTCTGATAACATTGGTTGGAAAATATAAACAGGCTTCTCAAGCACAAACATTCTGGTTCGACAGTAGCCAACCGTAAATCAATCAACCAGTCCACAGCTACTGTAGACATTTGAAGGAAATACTGTCGATCTTCTGTGTGGATGGCAATGTTTGGGTGTCTGAGGGGACATTACGACGTGAATATGCGGCTGGAGCGCCACGTTCAGTATACGATTGAAACTAGCAAGGATCCTCGATCTAGTACTAAACATAACCCACCAGTAATAAGCCAGTGCAAAAAAATATACGCACCTGTTGTAAACGAGAGCTGTTAACAATGAGTCACTAGAAACAACAGCCTATCTAAGGGCATCAACTTGCTGACTAGAACTAAGCCCTAACACTGAAAAGAACCGGAGGGGGGATCATCAGAGTTGACTACGTTGTTACGTTTCAACAGTCTGATTTCATGCGAACCTATGATGACGGAACAAAAAACGATCAAAAGTCAGAAGGTTAAACTGACGGAGCTATCTACTAGTTGGACGGCTACTTCAAATTCCAGTATCACAAACAGCGTTGCAAGTTGTCATGTGCCTTAGTGACTCATACTTAATTCCACGTTGCCCGCATCTAAACTGAGACGGAAAGGTATTTTCGGAGTTCCTTGTTGTAGTGATTCATTCCACCTACATCCTCATACTCTTGAGTGGCACACTAATGGATTTGAGAATCGATTGTGCTTGCGTTTATGCAAATTTCACGAAGATACGACGACCACAGAATTTCAGTGGTCGATAACTAAGCGTACAGTGAACCAGAGGTGCACCGAAATCCGCCACTATGTATTCTGATAGAGGACTTGCTACACCAGAGATTAGGAAATCCAGGCGGACGCTGGGTACTATAAGCAGACAATTTAAATGATATTCCACAGAGACGCAAAGCGAACCTGATACATACAAGTGTTAAATGCTGAGTTGTAATACCGCACCAACTACACCAACGACAAATAAGTGAAATCTAGTTGTTCAGAATCCAGGAGTGGCTAGGTCGGATAACACAACGGTCTCCAGAAGATTAGAAATCAGGACGGCGTAAACGCAACAGTGCGGTAAACGTCCACCAATGTCTCCAAAACGAATATCATAAGCGTTAGCATTAAACACCAAAAATTACTGAGGCGTCTTGGTTTTAAAAATGCGGCAACTAACTTTTCGTCAAAACCACTACTCCCAAAGTAAATCTACTACTGTAGAAAATAGAAGGTGCGGACCACTGCCGAAAAATACACTACACTTCCAGATGCGAAGTAGGTTTCAAGAGACTGCGTTATCGCTGACTTTTTCAGCGGAATGTGGACCAACACAAAAAGAGATAAGGCCGTCAACGTTGTCTTAACATGAAAAACATGCGAGATAGGGGATAGTAACTCTGAAGCCAACCCCCCAACAATCTGCAAAATGAAGTCGATCGGACTGAAGTGGACTATCATACAGAGTATGCATGATCCAGTGGGCATCGTATGTGCTTAACTGGAGTAATACCAGTTAATGAGAAGCATGTACGAGTGACACAGTTCACCTAACTCTATTTTCAGATAAAATAAAATAAAAACCCGATTAACCTCAACAGTCACGTCTAAAAGAGCAACAACACAGATGTAACCCATATGCAAAGGTTGAATTTGTTAATCTATCCGATTCAAGTAGTTTGTACAATTTTTGTGTGGCGTGTTTGAAAAAAAATTACAGCGGCCGTGGGTTACATGAGCAGCAGGAAGGTAAGCATAAGCCAAGGTAGAATGAAAGGTGCATAGTCGGCGCAATGCACTTACTGTGGAGGAGGGGCCTGCACCTCGATCTAAAACGGAGTAAAATGAGGGCAAGAAATACACTAAAACAAACCAACTAACATTACACGAACCCATTTGTTTACTTACAAAAAAAATGAGAGAAGTAGTCCGGAAAATATTTGGTCATTGCAAACTACTTTGAACAGTCGCATCGTTTTTATAGTGAACGAAACCAAGCAAGTTGAAAAACTACGTGGTAAATATAAAAACCGTGAACAATAAATATACAGTATTAAGTGAGTAATCTCCCGCAGACGTGTAAGCAAACGTGAACCATAAGCTAATTGAAGTGAAGGCAGAGTTACACATAACGAATAGAAAAGCCAAGCGAAAGAGCAACTGAAGACATTATCTGAAATCGTTACTGCTTGTGAGTTTGTGATACACTCAACCCAATCTTCACACACAACTGATATATCAGAATTTGCGTCAAGTTTGCCCTAACCCTAACATATACTTAGCACTGTAAGAGAAACGCCTCGAACTGGAACACTATCTGCGCCGTATTTTTGTAACGAATGACTGCAGCACTGCTTTATGCACTCAATCTCTAAATGTGTAAATAGGATTCCAAGAGTATATCAGTGGAGTAACATACGAACATATCTGACTTTAGGACTTGGATGACAGGGGCGTGCACTACAGAAGGTATATAAATTACCACCTACGGTTGTTACATCACAATCTCACTCTCTAAATGATGCTATATGCTAAAAACAGCGAACTAGTCAGTGTCTAATCGCCGTCCGAAGCGATTAAGTTTCGAAGTTATGACAACGCGTGATGAAGAACATACCTGACTCTAAAAATACCCGACTGACCATTCCAAGCTCACTGGTGACTGCTGACTTCCCTCTGTCATATCAACTTGACCTATGGTTTCGATGATGCTGTGATGTAGCTGCCATATATTTAACACAACGCAAACGGCCACAAAATAAAACAGGTAGAAAAAATTGGCCAATACATTCGAGTGATAACCAAGCTTCATTACCCTAACATACTAAGATTCTACGTCACGTCTGACAGCGTCTCAGACCATAAAAACCCGCATACGTGCGTGTCCAAAGAAAGGGATGTGTTAAGTCTACTAAGGTGAGCCTCAATGACACCTGTGTATGCCCCGACACAAAGCCATTGGTTATTTGTCTGCCGACTCCCACACTTGTTTTATGAACCGAATGGTTGAATGGCATACGAAGCATACATCCAACTCAATAAAATCGCTAGTCAGAGACTGTACTAAGCACACAGATATTCGCAGTGTTATCCCCGAACAGCCGCCATCTAGGTGTCGCCGCTGATATAGGAAATCCACGAAAAGCAGTCACATGGAAACTGCGAGTAACACCTCACCTGATTTCTTTTTTCTCAAGAAAAACAAGACACTTTGACGCTGTCCAGTGAGGAGCTATCGCGGTTGCTCATGGACTACAGACTAAATCTTAGGAGTAAAGATCTTACAAAATCAGCCTATTTTCACTTGGATATTGAGGGTCACTAAGTGCACACTTTTAACCCTGAAATACTAAAAGCACCCAGGTAAACTGTCGTTCAGTATTTTCGCAGTCATTATTGAAATAAGGTATTAATACATTTTGTCAAAATGGTTGTAGTATTTTTCCTCTGTGCAACAGCAAAGTATATAACCTCAGGCTTCTAAAGTTCGCTTTCTAAATCTATATGATGACGTAATTATTCTCACAATTAGTCTTCAACTCCGAGAGTCGCTTTATTGAAAAATAGAACGCTTAAAGAAATCTGTCAAATCACTGAGCTGGCCACCCAAGGTGAGTTAACGTGAAACTGGTTAGTACAAGCTACAGTAAATACTGAACACATTTGCGAAGCAAGCAAAGACTTAACAATTACACCTCAGTCTATAACGATCATGTTTGAGGCCAATTGATTAGCTTAAAGATTACAAGGACATTAAGAATGAATTGGCGTTTAAAAAGCAACGCAATAGTGTTCTTATGCAGTAGGTGGACTCAAATGAAAGATAACTCAAACCAACAGCTTCAGTCAGTACATTACGACCCACCGACACATTCAGGAACAACGATATTTCGAGAACGGAGTATCCTCGAATGGAGACGGCTTTGTTGCAGTGCGTTTGCTTTATCGTTAGTCTCAAACCCGTTCTGGTTAAAGGAATTACAATCCCCTTGGTCAACCTTAGTCACGTTGACCGAAATTGATGTCTACAAGCTCACGAGAAAGTAGCAAAACTTACAGAGCCGATGGACTCGTCGATGTGACCGCTTGATGGCGTACATTTAACTACAGTATGATCAACGAAGATGAGACATACTTATTGGAAGAGAGTCGAACGATATGGTTTTATTATAGGAAAGATTATCGAGAAAACCCGCGGAGAACATAATAACCAGCTCAAACGGCGCGCCAAACGCCAATTTAAGAGATGTGGATCAATTCTAACCCTGAAGACCTGGTTAAAAAAAAACAACAGTTGAATGAGATAAATAATTTGTTAACAAATTCGAAATAATGAAATGTTGTAATTCGGAGGTTGAGTTGTAAGTTTTCTTTTAAATTCCCAGGCACCGTAACACACATTTCCGGCAACATTACGCGGGGAGCTAGAAGCATGATTCCAGTTTCAACTGTTTCGGTGGATTTTTACGGATTTAGGACGTTTTTTCTTTTCATTAAACTGCTTCTCAATCTTCCGAAGAGGGACCTGAGTTTGGACACCCGTTTCCGGGCGAACCGCAACGGCAACATCGAACCCGGTAACGGTCAGACATACCCTGAGCGATCTTTTAGTGTTCCGAAGGGAACGCTCACTGGAACTGTTATTTAGCGCTCGGTGGTATCCATTTTAATGACGCCAGTTCTAAAAACTTGTATATCACGAGGTGATTAATCATGACGCGTTATATGGTCGGAGAAATTTCGTTTATTCGCATTAACTTGTAGAGTCTGTTAACCTTTTGTTCTCCTACTATATACTGTTCTTTATACCTATTATGTTCACTGTACACATAAACCACTTGTCTATTGTTTGAATCAATACACACTTCGTCCTCGCGCGCCTCAGCTTCTGCATGTACGTGGTCGTTGTTACTGGGAGTTGACTGGCAACAGTGGATTTTAATAGACTGGAGGAGCTGGATTCGTGAGAATTTGTTTGCTATTTAACAGGAACTTTCTCCAAGCGTATGGCGAACTTAGTGTAGTGGAATTTATTGTAGACAGTTATTGTAGATTATTTTGTAACCCTGTCGATTGATTTCTTGGTTCCCACTACAAACTCACCTAATTATACGGATCGTAGTGGACCATGACGGAGTAGTACTCTTGCCTGCTGGAAGACTGCGTGAAGTACATATTACTGACAAATGCTACATATATTTAATGTAAGCGCAGTTTGTGAGCAACCCATATAATCGCATTGCATTCATATGATGTATGTTTAGAATACTACAGGGGATGGAATTTGTCCAAGTTCTGTTAAGTTCGGCTTAATTTCCGGGACGAAACAGCGTCAACCAGAACCTGTTCAGTTCCTTGAACAGTGTGCATTTGAGGGCGCCCATTGTCGCGAAGATAGCGAGAAGAGACTGTAGTGGACAAGAGGGCATGCGCTGGACCATCGTCTACTAAATATTTAAAACGCCTTTCCTGAAGACCAATCAAAACGTAGTCCCAACAGGCATCGAACTGAAGAACGCAGCAGGGTTTGGAAACGAACCGTATATTTCCAGCAGTGTTTGGAAATACGATAAGTAGTTAGCTCCAGCCTAGCCTGGGAGCAACGGCTGCAACCAAGGAGAGAAAGGGAAGAAGCACGAGGTGTGATACACCACACAGGGAGGCACTCAAAAGCGCGGCAAGCAAGAGGTGCGTAGTATCTTCAAGTGAGTTAAGCAACGCTCGACTAGGTTCGAGATAAACGACCTTGAAGAATGACATAATAGATGAGTCGTTAGGAAAAGAGCAAACATTCGCTGTGTGCAATTAGTTGCACGACTGAAGAAAGTGGCAATGAGTTCGCATCAGGCCTCATATAGCAGGCGTACATAGGATCATGCGTACAGAACAGACAAGCAGGAAAATACGGTTGCAGCCGGGATCCTTAGAAAATCACACGATCAGCATTGGGTGGCACGTTACGGTTGTCCGTCGACGATTACATCTGATCGCGGTACGCAATTCGAATCAGCCTTATTTTCACCACTGACCAAGCTCTTGGGCGAGCATTGAGCGCGCACTACAGCATATCACCCACAAGCGAATGGACTCGGAGAGCTTTTCCATCGTCAGCTCAAAGCTTCATTTCGTGCCCACGAGCGGATGGATTGGACGGAAGCATTACCCCTAGTTCTACTTGGTATTCGCAATTGTACCCAGGATGACAGTATGACACCAGCATCGCTCGTCTATGGTCGTCCTTCAAGCCTTCCAGCCGATTTCTTCTAACAGTCAAGCAAAGATGCTGTCGACACTCAAGACTATGCTAACCGACTAGCCAATTACATGCGGTCACTACAGGCAAGTGCTACACGCGTTCAACAATCCTCGTCTAATGTTCCTAAAGAACTCAGCACATGTGAGTTTGTGTTTTTGCGAACAGACTCTGTCAAGAAACCGCTACAACAACCGTATAAAGGACCTTTCTGTGTCATTAAACGGTCCGCAAAAACTTATACGATCGACAATTTCGGTAAGCACCTCAAAGTCTCGATTGACCGCCTTAAACCCGCTTTTACCGACTCGCCCACTAGTATGACAACACACGCATCGTTCGAGCCGTCTCCACCTAATTTAACTCCCGACGTAGCCCCAGCGTTGCCCTCCGTATCTACCCTCGATGAATCCCTCTTCAACCTAAAACTCGTTCAGGGAGGCGCGTCCATTTTCCTGCGCGCTATCTCGAGTAGATTGCTGTTTCTCTCTTGCATTTATTGTATAGCTGATAATTGATTATGTGTATTTCATGCTTTTGTCCAACAGCAACCCACAGTTTCCCGTAGGTACAATTCCATGGCTGGTTTTGCACAGAAGATACCTGCACATAACTGTAAATATCCTCAGGCGCAGCAGGACACACGTTACGGCGGGTATCTGCCTCTTTTTCTAACGTTCAGGTATTTCACCTTTCCTTATTTCCAGGTCTGACGCGAAGCATAGCAACGGTTGCTGAACCCAAGGAGAAAACCTTGAACGCCGTAGCACTGTGTGCCTGCGCAGTGGGGAAATCACAACCCTGCCACGTCCTCAGGGGGCGTTTTCAGGTTGGGTGGTTCGCGTGCGGCTGGCCAGCAAGACAGCAGCTGTTGCCCAGGATTAAAATTCATAGGTAGAAAGCCTCCTATGTTAGTCACCCATCTAGGGGGGCTGATTTAATGAGGCCACCTACGACGTCCCAAAATCCTAAACTCCCTGCGACGTGAGAGTTGCCTTGCCAGTACCACCGCCCTGGTCCACATTACCTTGTGGATGTAAATTTACTACAAACCACTAATATCAAACTTAGCGTGTTGGCGTAGGTAGCGCAGTTTTACTTGTAGCTGTAAAAGTAGTCCGCGCCATCTCTCCCATTGTCGGCTACATTCACTAGGATAACAATGTTTTAGCTGCAACCGTTGGGAACGCCACCCATCCAGGCTGACACTAGTTTGGATCCTGAAGGTCAACTGGAATTTCCGTTGGCATTCGTCCTCTCTCGCGGCTGCCGTGCGGTTGTGCTTAAGGTTTTCTCATGTCCAGCTCCCTAGCGCCCTTATTCGTTGCGTTGAAGTCCACCTGTATACGGTGGATAAATAAACAAATAAGGTTTGTTTGCAGATTCACCGTCTTCTCACTGTGACTTCCGAACCATGTTAATATAAGACCGGGGACATCTTGGATGTACGAACCCCGGAGCTAGCATCACGAAAAGACCCTCCGCTTCCATGTGTTATGAAGTGATCTGCTAGGTGGAAGCTGAGGAGTTCAAGCTGTCGATGTCATCAAAACACAAGTTCACAGCTACCACCGATTTACACAAATTTATCCTCCCATTGAAATGACGTGAACCAAGAGTAATGTGTAAGACCAGTGTGGGCTTGCTTCTTAGAACCTATACTTTCAGATAATAAGGCTATCGATTTAGCGATTGATACACGGTCTCGAGGCAGAGGCCCAATGTTCCCGGGTCCGGTCAGTTTTCCTTGCTGAGCGTCCAGCGGGCGTCTGTTGATCTAAAATACAGTCATTGAAAACAGGGTGTAGCACCGCTTTTGGGGATCGCAATAAATTTCAGAAACAGAGTGAGAATGCCTGCGCAATAGAGTTTATGGAAAATGAGAGTCAGGTGATATTTTTAAACGATGGCTAGAAGTGCTGCTAATGACCTTAGGAGGAGGACTGTTCCAAAGGCTCACCATGTAAGAAAATAACTTCTGCCTGAGAAAGATCCGAAGTCGAAGCTTGAAAAGCCTCTTGTTATGTTCTCGCCGGCCGTCATTATTCGTTGTGATGAAGAACTGTTCAACAAGATCTATTCTAAACAAGAATTGAGTTTTAATTAAATCACCTCGGAATCGTCGAAATTCAAGTGAGTGTTGATCAAGACTTTCAAGCCGGGACTCGGAGACGACATTTCTTACGCTCGTGACTAGTTCGGTAGCCGCGCACTGGACACTTTCACCAACTAACATATCTTTCTTCGGACTGGTGTACACGACCCGGTTAGCATAATCCATGAGCTCTCTTATATGAACCTCGTGAAGCGTTTGAAACGTTTTTGTCTGTGCGGAGGAAAGTGTGCGCAGTCATCTCAGGAGCAGCAAATCCTTTTTTGCCGCCATCTCATAGTGGTACGCGAAAGAGAAGTTAGACAACAACCAGATGCCCAGATCTCTCTTTGGATCGAGTTCATAATATCTATTTTGCCGAATGCGTTATGAATTATGAGGGCACTGACAGAACTTCCATTGAGTGACATGTGCGCGCACTTATTTTCACTTAGTAGGAGGCTCCAATCGTCCGTTATACTAGACCTCCTTTAACTCTTCTTCGCACAAGCGAAAACTGGTCAAGTTTTCTCAGTCTGTCTGAATATGAGTTATCTCGCATTCCCTCAAGCAACCTTGTATAACTTCTCCGAACCTTCTCAAGTTACTTCACGTCTTGTATGAAAGGAAAACATCCCCTTCTCCATATCTACTTAATTGAGTTTCTAAATACAGGGTGGGTCCCCTGGGCGTTGATTTGTCACCAATCTAGCTAGCCAGCTGCGGGGTGGCTAAGTGTATGGAGAATTGATGGACAAGTAACGTGTCTCCACAGAGACCTCGGTATTCCGGACTACATAAGTTCAATTTCTCTAGGCTCGGAACATACGACAGAATCCTTGTTCATAGCACTATTCCGGTAGCTCTTCCATGAGGGCTTTTATAGAGGTTGCAGAATTACAGAAGTGAAGTGGTTGAATTAGCTCAATCCTAGACCCAGTTTCAATGCAGTAGTACCAACACTCCGAGCTGAACAAACCAGATATTCACCTTTTGAGCGCAATCGTACACCTTGCTCTAAAAAATGTAATAAAACAACAGTAATGAGAAATAGGTTTAGCAACAATCACCACATCCACCACAGTTTAAATGAGTCAGGATTGTTAGGGTCTCTGTGTCGTTCATTTCTGAGGCGTTCAGACGGTCGCAAATGTGGCTGTTCATTCTCACCAACCTCTTCAACCCAGGTACTTTAACCTGGAATGGACTGAGAAACATCTGTATCAGTGATAGATAGAGTAGGAGTAGAAGTAGGTGAACTATAATTGCGTTCAGCGATATGGCTGTGGTTGACAGATCCATCATCCAAGGCAAATGTGTGACCCACTAGGGTATACAGGTTATTGAGCACAGTCCTCGAGATCGCCGAAGGCCACTGCCACGATAATACACAACTTCAGCTGGTTACAAACTAGGCATGTTGGTTCGGTAGATACGGTTTTGAATAGCTTAGCTGGACTGTTCCCGGTTGTTGAGTGGTCATAGATATGATATTGCATGATGACTTTATCCATGCCATTCTCCAAGCCTTCGAAATTAGACGGACTGATAGACTTGATCCCCCTTCTCATAATACCCACGAAATTTTCGGCGGCACCGTTGAGTTTACGATGTTTTGGCGCAGTGAGCAGATATGAATATCTTGCTTTCTTCAGCTAGTCTTCCAAATGCTGCGCAGTGAAATGCATGTCATTGTCAGTGACCAACACACATGGTAATCCTTCCCGATTGAAAGTTTTTCAAAATGCAGTCAGAGTGATGTCCTCAGCTGCTGATGCCATAAATGAAACTTCCGGGCAACGTAGACATGAACGGAAACTATCAAAGCATGGTACTTATCCAAGATTGACTCACAACTGTGAGCATATATTGGTTGTTAGACCTCACAAGTCGCTGACCAGGGTGGTCACTTCAATGGACGCGATTGCGCTTTGTGTACGCATTGAGCATAACTTTTAGAGATGCTACACAGATCAGCATTTACTTCTGGCCACCAACAAGTCAGTCAAGCCAATGGCATCAATTTTTCAGTTCACAAATGACCGGGGTGTACGTCAACTAGTATAACGGATCGTAATGTGGAGGGAGTGACAATTTTATCACCAAAGCACAACAATCCATCGGGCGTACAGAAAGTTTGCAATTAGGAAAAAGTGAATGAACTACAATGAGCATCGATACAAAATAACGAGCGAATTCAGGGACTGGACTCGCCAAAGATGAACAATGTTCACGAAACATTCGATGGCACTGGGGAAGTGTTTGGAGTTCCTCAAGCGTGGTCGATGATGCAAAGCGCTGGGGATGTGAAATTCAATCCAACAAGGGAATGTTTAGTTGGCTGCCAATCATCGACCGTTGAAGGAGGAACGTGTTGTGTCTATTTTTGTTAGCAAGTCAGATAAAAATGTACAGCGCGGTCTGATGCAGCAGTTACGATAGATCAGCAGACTGAGGTACAAACCATCGATAACATCACAAGTTCATCTCGACGTGCGTAGAATATAAGAAACCCTCGCCAGACATCGCAGCTCCAACCGTCATGTAGTGAAGTCAAAATTGCATGGTAGTATTTTCGAGCGTCACAAATCAATTCAGAAGGATAAACTGGAAATGGTTGAGTCAGCAAACAGTGCGAGTCACCAAATTCTTCGGGATTAGCACACTGAGATAAATAGCCAGCATGGTAAATGAATTTTGCACTGCGGTGGCGGATAGTTTATGAATGCGCAGCCAAAGCGGCACTCCATCGGTGAAAGATTCCTTTAGAAGACTTAGCATAGGCTTTGTTGGGATTATTATAATTGAAGTTGAGGGCTCCAAGACCAGTGACCAGGGTGGAGTGAACACCGAACAAGTATTTTTGCAGTCTGGTGTTCGTCTGTCAAACTGTTAATGCTCACTTTTTTGTCTGCGCATGTGCGCGCTCTGCTGAACTGAGGCGCCTAAAAATGCAAACGATAGGATGACCGGCTTGTTCCAGTACAGTTCCACTACCCGGTGGGGACGAACCAGTAATCAGTGTTGGTGATAAAATTGGACAGTACATATGTAATACTGCTTTGGAAGAAAAAATCCAACAGGACTCGGAGAGTTCATTCATGTAATTCAGTTCAAACGACATTACTTTAAGAAGGAAGATCAATTAAAGGCTTGCCGGATCAGCAAAAGTAGGGGTGACTCGAGAACGGAGCTGATCAAAAGTCGTGGGAAGAGGTACATTAGATAGAATTGAAAAACAATCAGGAGGATAACCGTCCTCGCCAACGATAACCCCTAACCAGGAGAACTCGGACGTGTCAAGAATGCATTAGGATCAAGCAGTAGCAACGTTTAAAGAGCGGAAACGTTTGAGTAGGGCATACTGTTGACATGTACAATAATATCATCCTGATAGATGGAAACACTCTCTAGATTGGCCTTAGTGATTCCCACAACATCTTGAAATAAAGCGGGCAAGACGTTCAGATCGAAGAGCAAAAGCTATACCGAAACAATTTGAAAGGAACATTGATGGTTGCCAGAGAAATGGAAGCCTCAGCAAGTGGAATCTGTGGAAAAATGCCCTGTAAATCAAGGTATGCAAAATATTTTGAGCCATGATGATGCAGAATTGATGCAGAATGTCCTCTGGCTCGACAGTGGAACAAATTATCTGCAATTGGAACCTGCTGAGCGTGAGTCGATCATCAATGCAAATTTGAAGCGCTTTACCATCACGTTTAGGCGGAGTCGAAATGGGTGTAGCCCAGGTCGAATATTGCAGAGGTCTTAACATTTTTTCACTAGTTTATCGATTGCTGCTTCAACTGGTTCACGTAAACAAAGTGAAATGATTCGCTGTTGTTAAATTCCAACGTAATATGGTCCATAAACATACCACCGGCATCTTTCGGAAAATGAAGAAGTAGACTGCGCACTTTTGATTCGCGGGCATCCGCAAACAATGGGACAGGAACTTTCAAACGTTACACATATTTTAAGCCAGCAATTGATGGCCCACGTTCAACGACAAAAAAGTTCCGACTGTTAGCTCTGAGCTGGGGATCAGAAAGTATGAGGTGACAAGAACCAAAAATTGTTAAGGCATGCCCAGTGAATTCTTTGACAACTTTCCAGAAGGTTCTATAATTACCGTCTTCAGGCACTTTACAAAATCAACAAGGATGAAGGATTCCTGTCTACCAGTGTTCACAATGGACGAATGTTCAGGAGAATTATTGACTAGATTGTTTCGTTAACTGTGACCTGTAAAATCGACAGGATAAACATCAAAAGCATTATAATTAAAACCGGAGCTAAGTTCACTATAGTCAAAGTTCAATTGTGTGGAAGAAGACTTTGAACTGAAAAACAGATTACATGCAACAACGTTTTACCAGGCCTGCAAAACTTAACTTTCCGAGATCGACAAGTCAACCGTGGATGTTTGCTACCACATAACCCACAGCTGTTCCACCGCTGAGTAGCGTTCGAATCAAGTGCAAGTTGAAAATTACCAATTGTATTTGGAATATTTACTCTTTCGGACCGCCGACTTCGTTGACCTTCTACTCGTCTTAGGCGGCTGTTGCATAAAATCATCAGCCCATCTGACAAAGTGATTATGACGCCCTGATACTGCTTGCGTAATATTCTGGCTTACCGAAAAGTGAAACCTGGAAGTGCTGAAAGCTTCTGTTGCAGATCACGCATTTTTATTCTAACGATCAAATGGTCGCGATGTTGTGTTTGCAATTGGTCTTCAAAATCATACCAGGTTGCTTGAGTCTGGATTGTTAGAACGGGCCGCCTGATATTCTGCTTTTATTTTCTCACTCGAACGCGTGAAATTTAGTTCTTTGAGCCGCTTCAAAATTTGCATGTTAGCCACGTAAGAGCAGCAGTTTCTCCAATGATTCGTAGAAAAAAGAAATGTGTGCATCAGGGAATGGCAAGTATTTCACAAAGATGTATGTACCTTTGCCAATTACGTTGAGAGAGGGGGTGACCTTCTTTTCTGACTTCAGTTCTTTGCCAGTGAGACATCATATTTTGAATCTTTCTAAACGTACAACCTACTACGAAGGCGTTGGGCAACACGCAACGATAAACAAACGATCCCGATTAATCGGAACTATACTGGGTCGCAGCGCCACAACAATATTAACAATTGTCATGGTGGATAAGTGGATATCTTTCCAAAGCTTCGGTTGGCAGATTGTTTTCGGAAAGTAGACTACTGTTTGTTGCCCAACGGGCTAAAGATGAACTATGATAACGTAATATGACATTCATACCCAACAGAGTCTGCACAAGCAGTCAACAGGTTCAAAAACAATGGGAATGCGCCTAGCTGGAACCAGTTGATGCACACACCGCTCAAGCAAAGTACAATAGCTGGCAACTGGATATTCATACAGCTATCAATTAACGCGACAAAACAGGGACATTTTGACCAGTTCAAATAACGGTCATAAAGAAGGGAAGTAGTATATACATGTGTAAACATTTGGGGGGATAGAGTTAAGTCGGGTTCGCACAGTAGACCTAATGAAACTGCGTGGCTACTTGATAGCACTTTCTTGGGAGAACTCCGTCCTCCTTCACTCTGTAGGCGTTTTCTTTGAGAAGCCAGCTATTGTTCTTTCCGCGCACACTGGTGAATCTAAATTACTGACAGCCATTAAACAAAATGAGTAACCATCAACCACGCTGTCACTCATTCGAAATTATTTCCAATTGGCGGCATTCTTGGATGTGCAACGAGTTTACTCGATCTGGAGATTATCGGCAAATGTATATTGATATAAGGAATTCGCGTACCTCGGTACTTCACAAGGACCGCCTTTACTATAATTAACATCTCACTGTGCGTTTTGTCGTAGAACTGAATAGCATCTACCAACATGACTTCTCAACCCAGCAGGCGAGGGCCTGGGTACCCGACTATTGGTCTCGTCTGGCCATCTTGCCTTTGAGACGGCAGTAGCTGAGGTCCTTGTAGAGTTCGACAGTAGCCGTTCTCCACAGCCACCTTCATGTCCTTGGGTTCAACTTGTCACTGCACTCGATGATACTTGTGCACTGAAGATATCTCTTAACCAAACAATGTGTACTACTACAATTTTACACATTGAATGACCAGATGGCACATAATACTGTCTACGTGGAGATTTCGTTGGTTAACGTGCTTCGTTACAACGACCGCGTCGAAACCATCTCGGGGGTTGTGCTAAGTGAGCTACTTAATTTATGTATTTCTGGTACCACCATAATTGGCATCGCGGGACATTGAGACTTCTTAAGATGGATTTCCGTTCCTTGGAAATTCTGAAGAATCATCTTCCGTTAGGAAGAAACAAGGACTTTTTAAGACGCTTTGAAATGTGCTGCCTCACCGGCAAAGAAGTGAAGCCTGAAAAGAAAGTCCCCCACTCTCCCATCATCATCATCATAGCAGCCATGAGCCTGACCAAAAGGCACTGGGGCTCGGGCCGCCTCTCACCTCAACAGTGACGTGGAATATCCTAGAAGAAAACGTTACTAAGAAAGTTGAAAGTTATTAAAACAAGACTAAGCGGAAGAATTAGAAATGTTATGGATACAGGTACGCCGTTTACTGCGACACATCGCCATCTCGGATAGCGTCTCTAACCAGCGGTTTGAGTGACCACGAGGAGCCTATCCTGGCAGGTCACAGCATACGTGGATCGCCATGTATCAGCTTGTTCCCACGATTTGATTCGTAATGCTGTTTCCTGACGAACTTTGCAGCCATCACTTCGTAACTGAGGCAGAAGTGAGTAATGGTCCACGACCATGGGTATAATATACTATTAAAAAGTAATCCATCCGGAGGCTGATTCATCCGCTTTGGATAACCAGTACCCACAATACTGGCAGGAGGAAGTCAGACGTGAATACTTCTGTATCCTCAACTTTTGTTGCCTTTCTACAAAATCAACGTTGCAATTAAAACAGTCTTATGGTGTGACGGTTGCAGCTGTGTAGTATATCAAATAGTTGGTGCGATGGTTAATCGTAGTTACATAGATTAACTCAGTAGTGTTTACAAACAATGATTATCCTTCAATTTACTTCCGCGTTCATATGCACCTGTTCATTAACTTTACGTGTGCCTTTGTTTGAAGGCACACAATTTTTGTATTTGCTAATTAAAACGACATATACTGGAGTTATTGCGCGCTGCCCTTCTGTTGAGAAAGTGATTGCAGCGTGAGGCATTTTAGCTCTGTGTTTGTAGTGACTGTCCAACCTTCACTGATTGCTTCCTTCATCACACGTGGAGCAGTTTATCTAGCGTCATTCGATTCTATCATCTGACACTGCCCTCTTTCTGGATAGCTAGCTTCCAACCAAACGTAGTTACATTTGATTGTAAATCATTCTATTTTTATAAACATTTTCCCCTCAATTTAGCAGGTACTATTTAATTAGCTTGTTGTGACAGTATTTGCTCTATATAGAGCAAATACTGTACTTCATGTACAGTACTGTATTACATGTATTACAAGCGGCAACCGCTCAAATTTCTGCAGCGTATTGTTGAGATCCCAATTATACGGCAGAGATGGGTAGGCAGCATACAAATCTGAAAACACCTCTCCACATCTCTCCATATATACGTGCAAAGACACAAGGCAGTGTACAAACATGTATACATATGTCTCACTTATATAGGTATATAACAGAAAACGGTTAACTAACACCAGTTTCATTTTGAGTTCTCGTCCACCAGCGCGGTCTCGCGCGTTATGAACCCAACTTTTAACTACCCGCTCCACTTCTTTATCCGTCGCTCCAGCGAAAAGAGTCGGATACATCTTCTGGAATTGATCAATCTTATTGAGGGGTGTTTGCCGGTAATAGTCCTCAGAATTTTAAATTTAGTGGCGTGATGCCTTTCGTGTTTTCCACTCCACTTCAGCTGTTCGGCGAAAGTCGCACTGAACACCGACGATAAGATTCGACGTAGGAGATCACGAAGGTCGATTATCCCAAATCGAGACAACTGGGCTACAATAGCATCGAAGTATTGTGCATCGTCTAGCTATTGTCCATACGTATTGAACTTGTTGAAGTTGTTGTTCAGAAAGTAATGTGTACAGCTTGTCTAAACGTTGTGACCGTTTTAATTTCCGCCAATTGTACTCTTTCGGTTAATGCCTGAATGGTTGCCTCAACACGTATGAAACGTACCTCCCGCGCGATCATATCATCTGGAAACGAAGTGGTGAGGTAATATTGAACCTTACCAGCAACTCGGTTAATTGCTAAGATCTATGCAACTTCATTGCTAAGTGCTTGCGTACTACTGCAAGATTCAGCGGATAAAGCTTGGGGAAGTGCCATTTGCTTTGAAGAAATGTAAAGAATTGACGGCAGACGTTACACAGCATAACTTACGTAACAGATGTTGAAGCCAGATGCTTCAGCACTCGTTCTGGTGCGGTTGGTACTGCACAGTCGGAAGCGGAGAATGAAATATCATGTGAGCTCTCCGATGCGTGAACCTGACAGCGTTCATCCCGTCCCTCTTCGGAGGGGGTCAGTTCAACAGCAACCCTAATGTTAATGTGAATGAAAATGGTCGACAAACCTTTTCTTAGTTGACCAGCGGGTGCCGAAGTATTTCGGTGGCGTCTGTATGTGCACCACTAGATTCTTCTAACAAATTTTGCTCAGGCTCAAGAGCCTCTGCGTAAGAATCTTGAATGAATTACAATGCAACAACTGTTACTCCAACCTGTCCACACCATCACGTTCACTTCCTGAATGGCAGTAACCGGTGGTAGAGGTATGGTGTTAGGCAACATTCGTCTGCATAGGCTTCTGTCTCAAACTGCGGGCCACTTGACGGACAACTCTTTAACCATACAGTCAGCGCGAACAATAGTAACGCAGTCGTTCAATTTGTACTTCATTATGAGGTACGTCTGCAAAAGAAAACAGACTGACAAGGTGTTCTTTATGCTGCTCCGTTTACGCAGATTCACTGAATCCAAGAAGCCTAGGGGAACGAACGATAAGCTTTTCTTAGTTATTGGAAGTATTGTATTGGTCAGCTACTATGTAGCTTCTCTTGTGATCCCGGCTGCAACCGTATTTTCCTGCTTGTCCGTTCTGTACGCATGATTCTACGCGCGCATGCTATAGGAAGCCTGATACGAACTCAGTGCTGCATTCTTTAGTCGTGAAATTAATAGCACGCAGGGAATGCTTGTCCTTTTCCTAACGACTCATCTATTATTTCATTCTTCATGGTCGTTTATCTCGGACCTAGTCGAGCGTTGCTTAACGCACTTGAAGATATCACGCACTTCTTGCTTGGCTCGCTTTTGGGTGCCGCCGAGTAGGCCGTAGTCAATCTCGCGCTTCTTTTCTTTCTCCTCTTGGTTACTATCGTTGGTCCAAGACTAGGCTAGGGCTAATTACCTGTCATATTTCCAAACATTACTGGGAACGTAAGGTTTGTTTCTAAACCTTGCTGCGTTCGATGTCTGTTGGGACTACGTTTCAATTGCTCTTCAGGAAAGGCGTATTAAATCGCTAGTGGACAAGGGTCTAGCGCATAGGCTGTTGTCCACTACGGTATGTAAAATTGTTACCAAAACTTTACCGTCTTTATGAGCAATACAAAAAATTCAAATGATACTACTAATAGGTTTGACACAGATGTTGGGAGTGGAGGCTGTAACCAAATGAATAGGAAGATCACTGGAATTGAGGTGCTAATAATAATATTAATATTGATGGTATATTTTTCAACACATCTGTGAGAAACACGCTCTGAAAAGCGTGATCAGTATACACATGGTAACGTGAAACCCATACCGTACTCAAATTTGTTAATTGTACAATACACCAATTATGGAAATAAAATCACAAAACGGACATAATAGTAGAGAAAAATTCTAGTTTATGAAGAAGCATTTAGCCCTTTTGCTTCTTAAACGATGGTTCTCAAAATTTTAAATGTTCGATAAAAAATGCTGAGTAGTTACATCAATTCTTGCTTCACAAGGTTAA
>JTDE01002249.1:63863-74470 GCA_014338405.1 Paragonimus skrjabini miyazakii | reverse complement strand
AATTGGGCGATAACTGTTGATTTCTTATCGCCAGTCACCTTTATAACGGGGCTGAATTATAGAATTTTCCAATGGAGAGGGAAGGAGCCTAATGATAGAGAAAGCGTATAAATATTAAGCAAAAGGAGAGGAATGTCATCCCCTCCGTATTTGAGAGCAACAGGGTGTATACCCTCTGGACCAGGATGATAGGAAGGTTTGATAGTAGCTAACTGAGAGCGTATTTTTACTGCATCAACAGTAACGTGGCTTAGGAACGTGTTTGTTTTTACAGGGAGAGGTGGAGGCAATATATTTTCTTCAATGTTGAAGGAAGCAGCAAAATATGAATTGAAGTCCTCGCAGACTTCTACAGGATCATCTACTGTGATTTCGTTCTGTAGTGTAACTATTGAGATAATAGGGTTTCTTGTACAGTTTCTGCGTTTCAATAACTGCGTCAACTCAGAGCTCTTCTCTTTGTTGTTCAGCGCACGTTTTTCCTCAGTTAAGTGGAGCATTTTAGTTGTATTTTCTATAGTGTCAAACATTTTATGCATTTGAATAATAAGGGAGTAATCATGTGTTTTTCGGTGTTGCGATTTCAGACTTTCGAGCTTACATTGCTCTTTTGGAGTGAGGATCCTGCCTTTACCACACACATTACGGCATTTTGACCTTTCCGGGGCTACGATATTCATACAAAACCTGAAGTTTTCATTAAATACTTTGGTTGCAATACCAGAGTCAGAGGTCAGAAAGAATGTGGTCCATACCAAGGAGCTCAACAGGGTGGCGAACATCTTCCTGTCTATTAACTTTATTTGGCGATAACATATTATGTTCGACTTTTTTTACAGCTTTTAGGTCAAACATGAAGTTGACCACGTTGTGATCACTTCCCGGAAACTGTCCTAGGACGGATACTTTAGCAGATGAGATACCTGTTGTGAAAATGAGATTTAAAGTGTGGTCTAGTCTGGTAGGTGCTAAAACGTGTTGGCACCAACCACTTACTTGGACACATGCAAGAAACTCTGTTTGATTTGCAGGGGCTGTGAAAGAAGTCCAGGAAATATTGGGCATATTGAAATCTCCACCAATTATTTTGTACTGTGTGGGCAATGTTGATACATAATTCAGTCCATTAATAAGGTCAGTCATGTCGTCACGAGTGGCGTTAGGTGGTCTGTAGACGCATCCTAAGAGTAGATCACAGGAATCAGTTGACACTGATAGCCACAATGAGTCATCAATTCTATCAAGACACGGCTCATCGAGTATGGTTGCAGGATACTGCTCCCTTAAGTAAATTAAACATCCGCCGCCACGTCCTGTACTGCGATTTTTACGGAACATATGATAACCTATAACATTTAGTTGTGTGTTTGAAGTCTCAGGGGTATATAAAGCTTCTGTGACCAGAATAATGCAAGGACTATATGGAGACACCTCATGGAGACACCTTATAGAATCGTTTATATGAAGCCGAATTCATCTGAAATCCTACAATCTCTGTCGTCGTGCCACCAGTAATGGCATAATTATTAGACGGTCGAGTTGAATACATGGTGGTCCTTAATATTTTGCCGTCGGCTATACAAACTCCCAGGCTTCCCAATGCCGCACCAAAATCATCCACGCAGACACTGACCTGCATCTTCCATCCGCAGCTTGATTCAATCAGTCGGCGGAATCTTTGCTCTGCGGGTTTGTTTGGACTGCGAACGCATGTCTTAATGCAACGCAAAATGACTCAAAAGAGAAACAAGGAATGCTGTCAAGCGGTTCGTGATACAACAGATCGTCTACCAAATGAATTAAGCTGTGCACATTGTAGACAAGTTAATGTAGACCATAAGTGACTGCAAACTGCCTGGTGACAATAATCAGCAATTGCTTACCAACAGAAACGTAGTTAGGTATCAGTGAAGCGCGACATAAAAATGTATATACATACGAAAAATTTCATAAAATGCGTATACTTATCAGAATCCAGTAACCGCTGCGTGTAGTCGGTAGACCGTGAGTATCTCTGTTATCTTTTGTTGAAAAAATATTATTTAGCTATAAAAGTTGATGAAATTTTGTGACATGTTGCGGTTTTCTAAATCTTAGAATTCTATTTCCTCAAGATTTCTTTGTTTCAATCTTCCGAAGACGTAAGCAGGGAATTTGCGGTAGTTCAATGGCATAAGGATTATTGGATAAATAACGCAGAATTGCGTTTAACGTTATTTCGGAGAAGTGAAGGTAAAATATAATGAAAATCGATGCCATAGACGTGGAAACATGCTTTTATTTGAATTTGCACGTAATTAAGCAGGAAAGTGTTATTATAATTTCGAACTGCTGTTGAAACATGAATATTAAGCTTTTTATAAGAATACAAGCGTGAGGAACGCCTATCAAGTCCCTTCAACGGAGGACAATGCACAGAAACTGGACAAGTAAGTCGTGTTTTATCAGTTATATTAGCCACGCTTTACCATTCGTTGGTACCACTGTTGTTAACTTTTCTATGAAATTAGGATGTATGCTGGAATAAAGACGAGGAGACCTGCGAAAAGAATGACATTGAAGAACACTCCCAGCTGGAAAGATTACAACACTTATAACGGCAGTTGCGCAGTTCGCCCGTATTGTGTTTCAAGGCCGAAACGAGTCGAAAAGGGCTATTTAGACGCAAAAAGAGATTTTTGAAATTTATTATGAAATATTAAAATGCATTTTACGGAGCAAATATATAGATTTCATCGAGTATAATGGTTGTGTCGCAATCAGAAAAATCAGCTATACTTAAAAATTGTTCATATTTGGACTTTCGTTGAGAAAAATGTCGCCATTTTTTTCAACAAAAGCATCATGTTGACTTTCTTAATCGATTTCACGTTCTGAAAATGCTTTTATCGGAATTTTTGTGATGGAGTATACATTTCCATTTCACAGAAACGCTCAATTTCGCGTGGCTTTGAAGATGTAATTTTTGTGTACTTTTCGACAACGTTGCATTCGCATTGCATTGTACACGAAATATCACAGTAATTCTTAATGGAAGCCATGCCGCCACGGTCGTTTGTTAATTACTAACCTGAATTATACGTTTAGTCTGGTTCCGTTATAGCACTTCCGGTTGAAAATTGACCACATTATCACCTGGTTGTTTCTACCTACGGTATGGTGTAAACATGGGTAACACGTCACACTCCATCAATAACAACGTGCGTATTGTTTTGTTTATTGCTTACTGACTATGGTTGAATGTAGCTTGCCGTGTGTACATGATAATGACCAACTTTGATGCTCGTTGGTTATCCGATGAAAACATTCATTCCCGCTTCTGCCTTTTCAGCTACAACCCTTCCATCGTCGTATCATGTAGGCTTATGATTGCGATGACTGTTGGACTATGTTCTCGACGGCTGCAGAACACACTGACGACTGCCAGTACGTTATCTAATTTTGACCAGAATTAATGGAGATCATTATAACTTATTCCCAACTATCTAAATACACGTTCATTCTGCTTTCTCCCGTGTTTTACTTATCCACGTTGATCATAACTTAGGAGAACTGGACAGAGCAGCTACCAATGTGAACGCATACTACATACTTGAGCGTCGAGCATAGCTTAGGCGAACTGGATGGAGCGGCTAGTTAGTTCAATACATGCGGCATAATCATGCATCCGTCGTAGCTGAGGTGAACTGGACGGAGCAGCTACTAATGTGAACGCATACTACTGATTTAAGCGTCGATCATAGCCTAGGAGAACTAGACAGAGCAGCTATTGGTGTGTTCGTGTACTACATACTTAAGCGTTGATCATAGCTAAGGTGAACTGGACAGAGCAGCTACCAAGTGAACGGATACTACATACGTACGCGTTGATCATAGCCTGGGTGAACTGGACACAGCAGCTACTTGTGAGAACGCAAAACATTTAAGATATTACGTAATCTGCGGCCGGCGTTCGTTGATCGGCTCCGAGACAGCCTTCTTTTTCGCACACATCCTGATCTAAATCTAGTTCTGAAAAATGCAGAACAGTTGCCACGACAGCCACATCTTGCACATACCCTAACCACCAGTGTTGCAACTTCCTATTTCAAACATGAAGTGCAAACATGCTGAAGAAGTTGCCTTCCTCGGGTAGTGTACTCGCCCGGCGCTGAAATATCATTGACATCAGGCCACCCCAATGAACTTTGATCTGACAGACATGGAGCTCTTGGGATTGTACACCGGAATCTTGAAGGTGGCATATGGACAGGTTTGTGCGATGATGGGGCTATCGCAGTAACTGCAGTTGGCTCAACATCCGAATGTGATTCTATGGCTTCTGTTGGAAGGTAATTTATTTCGACTGTTCTGCATTTTTCTAAACTGGCTTTAGGTCACGATTTGCGCAAACAAATATCGGCGGAAATGTGAACCGTGTAGGCGACATTATTCTGTTCGAAAAGATTCCAAATTTGGAAATATCCGTTTTACGCTAGAGGGAGCATTCACAATTTCGCAACAATATGCGTTCTAGAACAGCGTAACACTCGCAGCGTTCATGGTGGTCTGCCCTGGGAACAGACGAAACACAGCCAATTCATTATTCCCCATCCGGGAACATGTTCGAGTAAGCCGATTATATTATTCAATCCTTTCGCTTTCAACCGACCACCGTAATAATCACGGACGAATGGAGAGCCTACAGAGCTTTTGATGAAATAGCTCATTACGAACACTGGACGATCAATCATTCAAAAAATTTCGTGAATCCTGAGAACGGCATGATGCACGCAAAAAATACGGTGAATCTTTGGTCCTATGCCAAGAAGCACTTTCATGCAATATGTGGATCAAACGAACGGCGGTTCCAGTCGAACCTTCGGGAGATCTGTTGGCGAAAACGAAATCCTGGAAACATGATTGGCAAACTGTTGTTAACCTTGCCACATAAGAAAATGTTGTTAATTATATAATATACGTTGACATTATTGCACGCGTTGGTTATTCCGATTCATGTCTTGCACTGAGATCGGTAGCTGCTTCGTCCGGTTGACTTAAGCCATGATGAACGCCTAATTATGCCACATTTATTCACATTAATAGCTGCTGCGTCCAGCTGACTTAAATCATGCTAAACTGTGCTCCACGCCTAGACATTTATAACTGCTCCGTCCATTCGTCTCACCTTACGAGTTAAGCCAAACTGTGCTGCATGCTTAGACACTTATAACTGCCCCATCCATTTGTCGTACCTTACCAGTTATGCCAAACACATAGGTGGACGAGTGAAGTCACTGGGGACAAAAACGTGGGAATAGAATCTTAAATTATGTACTCGATGAGCGTGGATAAATCTACAAACACCCTCTGCTTTTTTCCGGCACGGAATGTAGTCTTCGTTTTTCATGTGTTATGGATTTCTTTCCAGATGATTGAATCCGTGTATCAGATGAAGTCTTTATCATCATGTCGTTCATTGCATCCGATATCTGCAAGAAATCTGTGTATGCATATATGAATGAACTTACCTTCTTCCATAATATCAACAGGATAATGGTTCCGGGTGATGCTGATTCGTGCTTTCTTCGGCCCGTGTGCAAGCGGTAAAACGTCAGCGGACCGGTCTAATTCGACATCCGTCGCTGTTGCTATGCGAGACTTGCTTCCCATAATCCCCGGGGGAATGCGAACAACGGCTGAAGCAAATGGAACTGACGAAAATAAGGATTCAAAAATTACAATTAACAGGCGACTGAAGTTGGAGCTGTTTGCCACAGAATGGACACTCGTTTGTCTGCCATTTGCATACATTTGGAGTAAAAAATCAGCTGATTGACATCACACCAATAACTGTGCATCTGTACGGGGTCACCGCAGTGTCCACACGCAATCCTGTTTCAGGCTTCTTCACCCAACTCGGTTGCACACCGCTTGCAGCTGAGTCCATGGGGAAGTCGTATAAAGGTAAGCCAGTTTTTGCACGTTCCACTATCTTACCGGCAAAAGTAATGATACTGTAGAAGCAAGTCGCCACCGTGCAGTTGTTGCAGTCGTGCAATTTTTGAAATACATAATGCAGGGCTTCATAGTGACGGTTGAAACTGGCTGCAGCAAACGGCCAAAGCTACAGGCCCACCAACCGTCGAATTGGCAAGTTGTACTCTGCCAGCCACCGCCCATCAATGGGGACGTGACTTGTGGAAAGGGAAATGGAAACCACAAAATGTCCTTACAGTTGGAGTAGAAATGTTTCCGAAACACCAAGAGAATGTGTATGCGTGGCAGCCACATTGTACGGTAAAATGTTCATTCACGTGTGCCCTCAACGCTATCCACGACGAAAGTGTCGCTATCATGGTGCACACGAAGCTGCAACATTCAAGGTGATTTATAGAGAACCACTTACCTTGCATCCAGATATTGTTTCGAATTGGAGTCGTGGAGTCTGTCCTTCTAGATATTTTTGGACAAAATGACTTACGAACGTGGCCATTCTCTGAAGAATGTTCTTCAAGTACCAGTCGACATACACAATCTCACGACGATCGCACCCATAGGTCGTTTGTATTTCGTACCCTCGCAGCAGCCACTCAATGTGATTTCATATTTTCTAAATGGCGACGGCTAGGATGTCTCTTGGGTGCGTTCTCTTCTTCAACCGTACGTTTACGTTTTTCAGCCTATTATTCGTTCGATTGCCAAAGTGGACATCGATCTGCACATGGATGGCTCACTTCGACTTGATGTACAGCCAACTACATAACAGATAATTCAGAAACTTCCCGCCCGTTCGACCGGTGATATACAAATCACGTCTGAACCTGCGGTAAACAGTGTAACAGTGCAACTTACTCTTCCTCATTGTCTGCCGTAGCCATTCGGTGGAAGAGAAAACGACTGCGAAAACAGTTTGTCTTTTAGCAAATGTGACGGACGAATTTTGCCCACCTACATGCTTACGTACGGCATCACGTACATGAAAATAACACAACGGGATGTCGTAACCGAGCACCACGTGTTGCCCTCACTTGCGCAGCCATCTTACCCATAACAAATGTTTTCACTGCAATGTGATCGCCTATCATTTTGCAAAATATTCCAAAAAGTCTACGTAGCGAAGCATACTTTTCACCACGAACGTACCGGTATATCACGGGTCGGTCATGTCTCATACCGTATGTTACGAGGAACTGATGTAACTTCCGGCTTCGAAAATTTGATAAAATATACAATGACATACTTGTGCCTGTTTATCCTGTGGGTGGCATCCACATTCACTACATGCGAGAAACGTCGGAAAAGTCCGACCTGCGTTCGCTGGGCAAAGCAGATATGCATATCTGTTGCCGTTATCCCGCATAGTGCGCACCACACTTATCGCACTATTCACCGACAGCACTTCTTAGAGGTTCTTCAATGTTCTGTGACCGATCTTGCGTAAGAGACTCATTTGACATCCTAGGCCTTAACTCGCGGCGGATGCTTCTAGCGTCCACAGTTATGATAAACTTCCAGTTATCATCCGCCACCTACTGTTCAATGTCAGCAGTTGGTGTATTGCACCGGAACAGACTCCTGCATTTGTTCAACTCACCGACGGCAATTCCACGATTCGTAGGATGGGAATGAAATAGCAGACGATTGAGATGGTGGTTGTGCTCCAACTCGAAAGAGCTCACAGCCAGATACGCACCTCGTCGGACTACATGAAATCGTGATCTGTAACATGTGAAGCGAGAACTGATTTGTTAAGACTAACAACAGTTAACCCACTAGACACGTCACACAGCTCTGCATACACTCCTACGCCTTTTGTAATTCGTACAACGATAATAAATTTGCACGGTTTTCAGGAAACCATATCACTTTACCCTATCGTACTTTGAAGCAGTTTTCGACCTACGGCTAGTCCCACGAACGTAAATAACGTCCACCTCGTCCACGTACCTCTGAAGACAATTCTGAAACCGTGAGAAAGTGTGAAATTCGCGATCTTCAAACATCGCCTTGAAAGTCGTAATATGATCCATCTCCTACAAATAAAAAATAAACAACTGAAAATAAAATAACAAACAAATGACAAGTGTGAAAAAATTGAGAACAACCTCAGCATTCTCGTGTTAACATTGCCACACGCAATCGACTACAACAACGATTTTCAAAAAAACAATTACGATGAGGTGGTCTTTAATTAATGGCCAGTTAAAACAAATACATATGAGTCCAGGAAGCAGATTTCGACGGCTTCAATTTCTGCACCAGATACCAAGCTAATAAAGCGATTTTTCCGGGAAAATAATTTTCCCGGACACGCCAGCTTAGAAACTCAAGTTCTACGATTAGCATTCATGCCTGTAACCCATGAAATACAGCGGGACCAAGATAGAGCAAACTTCTCTCAATTCTGTTGCCTTCCAGCATTCAAACTCAGTTCTTGGGCGGCGTAGTCTTTGAGGATCAACCGATGTGCACGCATACGCCTCCTTTATTGGATCACATACCATATGACCAGAAGAGGGCTAAGACGACGCCCAGCATCACGTGGGGGAGACATCTAATGACCGATCAATCGCTTGATCACACCTAAACAAAACAGATAACGCTTGAAAGCACCACAAAGACGCTGGTGCTGCCCCCGGGAATGACCAACCCCTCCCGGTAAAGAACATGCGTTTCATCAATGCACTGCTACATGTAGGCGTGAACATCCGTCGGCTTTAGCGGCCTTCTGTAAACACCAACCACGAATGACGAGGGCAAGAAAGGCTTGATAACTCTGCAGAGAATCGGTCACAACGACGTGCGAGAGAAGTTGTACACTCGCTTACCGTCAATACCAAACAGCAGTGTCAGTTCCTTGCAAATAATTCTTGTAGGCCGGCAGAATACAGTGCATAAACCACGGATTAAACCAAAGCGGACACAAACTTAATCTCTTACGACCACTTTGTTACAACTTCTCGGAGTGCCCACCAGTGTCCGAGGGTCTTTCGGTAATTCCGGGTAGTAATATCTCATAGATTACAGCATCATTCGCTGGTCTTCCAGTGCAATGTTTCCTAGTAAGGACAACCCAACAAGTTGCTGCAAAATTGTACGTTTACGAGCGGTTAAAAACGAACACAATGGTGCTGTGGGGAACATTCAAAACAATATCTCCTCCATTACATTCAACTGGTTAATTTTCAGTTTTCAGCACGAGGTGGCTCGTTGAGGTAAAAGCGGATGCATTGGCAATGTATGATTCCACCACTTGTAACAGCGGATATTCACAAATAACTTTGTAGTGTCCACGATTCACAGTTATATATCATAGGTTATTTCTGTACATTTCGCATGTCATTTTGTTGCCTTCATCTGCATGCCTGTTTGAAACAATCATCATCGTTTTTGAATTGAATCGTGAACATGAATAAACAGGAGTTACTGCGCATCAACTGTCTTCCTCATTAGTGCGAAATTCTGAGCTAGTAAAGTGATTACACGGCGAAATATTTTAGCTCCGCGTATCAGCCGATCTATCGACGCTCAGCGTTTATCACTCCACGTCGGGTTTGGAATTATCTATCGGTTGTCTAACCAATCTCATCATTGGCACTGTCTTTCTCTCTTGTGGTAGTCTATTCAATCTACCGGACCTTGACTTATCTGTGAATGCTTCTTATTTCACTGATACGTCTTCCGTTTGATTTGCACGTTTACCTATTGAACCTATCCATTACCGTTGCAACTCTTCTTCGGTATTATCACCCTGGTAGCACACTTAGTAGGTCGACCGTCTGTCGAGTGTCTTACTTTAGTCAGTCAACTTTTTCTGCATTACATAACCTATGATATAATTATATTCTGCTTGCATAATGATAACCTGAATACTGTTTATCTCCATTACTGAAAGCGTGCTTACTTATTAGAAAATGTTTGTACAATTGCATGAACATGCAGTAAAACATAACGCGGGAGTTGAACTACCATTTCTACCTTGATTCAGCTTGTGAGATAGCTTATCGACATGTGGAAATGCCCCTCATTCAAATATTGATCGTCTCAACTAACTAGCGCATGAAGAATGTTGCTGGCATAATTCCAGAGAGGAAGGAGCTGTTATCATTAACAGTAATCTGTCACTGGATGATGTTTTATCGGATGGCACTGGTAAGTTCGTAATTCCAAAATTCATTGCTCCGTTTCAGCAGAAAACGCTGATTACATTAACCCACGTATTGATGAAGTCGTCAATGAAGACTTCCCAGGCAGTTAAATGACATTTTAGTGCGTACGTGCACTAAATTAACACTTTCTCAGGTATACGCAGCAATACCGGACGCGAAATGAAAATATGGGTAACTGCGGAGACCGAAAATATATTATGCGATAATTACAAATGGTTTCGATCAGCGTTAGATAACACCGATACGCGAAATAGCTAAGGAGACCAAGGATCCGACCGTCGAGTGCGCGAGCAAGCCGGAAGAATTTATATGGCGCGATTGGCGTGCATAGGCCGACAAACATGCAAACAAACAAACGCGATCGCATGCATCAAGCAGACGGCAGGCCATGATCCTATGTACAACGTGAGCTAAGATTTTAGGAAGGGTTTTCCACATCGTACAGCAGGCAGACCG
>JTDE01002249.1:32468-49587 GCA_014338405.1 Paragonimus skrjabini miyazakii | reverse complement strand
ATTAAAACAAAACAAAAAAGAGTCATATTAACATATAGGCATTAACACCAACAACAGAAGTAGAGAAATTGTAAGAAACATACAGCATCCAATAACGTCATGTATTTATTGAGAAAAATCCACTTATATACAAAACTCCATTTTGCCCCATTTTTAATGGGGCTGTGTGCGCTTGGGTAAGTTGAGCCCATGGATGCTTGTCATTTGGCTGACTAAGACACAAAGTTCCGTCAACACGCCACGGGTTTGAATTTGGTAGTGACTTAGATGACATGACATACATCTCCCACTGACGTCCATAAATGGCACCACAACATTCGCAAATGAATGTAAGTGCATCAGGGAACTGTGCTATTTCGATAAAGTTGTTCATAGAATCAAGAAAGAAAATAAGCGCAAATCAACCTGTGAAAAATATGTCTGACGTGTCTCGTCCTTTTCCGTTATACATTTGCCTTACTATTCCCACTTTGTATATAACTGTATACAAATCAGCAACATACGTTCCGTGTTGTCGTGCGATATTTCGTTCTGCAGTTTTTACATGTTCGGTCGTCATTCTATTCAATTCATTCCTAATCATTAGCTTTTGATGTCACACTTTGTAATTGTTCATAATGATTATTGGAATCTATCGCTTACAGATTAAATCAGACGCTCGTGAAGTGGAAAATTGGTTGCAGAGTTCTAACGTTCGGCGTCTCACAAAAGTCGAGTCAGGTGAGCAGAGGAAATTTGCCTATTTCCTACAGTTGATTGATAAATACGCTTACGCTGCTATCAGAAGCTTGGTTTTTCCGGAGCCACCAATCAGTAATTCCTACCTTATAATGAAGAAAATTATTTACAACATTTTACATCGGTAAATTTTGTGGAAGCTGGAAGAACCAATTTCAACACACTAATCCGGTCAGCATTCCAGGCTGTTTGGGATTTCATCCTATAGTGGCGAACACAGGCAGTTTAGTGTGGATACGGTATCCAGTTAGAAGATCAGTGTTGTAATTATAATTGAACTATATAGGATAACGATCGAACGCATAAAAATCGCAAAACAACTGACCACAGTAACACAACGTATATCGTCGAATCCTACGTATCACCAAGTTGTACAGGATATTGGAATAGTAAAACAAGTGCATAACAGAAGGAGACAAAGCATTTCAGTCATGTTCATCACATCCGCTACACCTTTAATGGGCGTGCGGATATTTGTACTTTCGTGGTGGTCTTGATTCCAAACGTTCAGATCTTCTGACTATCGGTTCTTAAAGTGTTTCGTCTACTTCATAAATAGCCTCTACTTCACTAACGTCATTTGCTTCCAGTGCAACAGTATTATCTAGAAAAGACTCGTTAGAATCCGAAGCAACAGGGTTTCTGTTGACAGAATGACATTTAGAATTGAACTCTACCTGATCAACATGTCTTCGATGGAAGGAAAGTTCTTCCAAGTCAAAAATATTAACCATGCGGTTTCTATGAGAGGAAAGAACTATTCCGTTAGCAGGACGTACATCGCTGCCTCTGAAAAATGCAACATCAGTTGTTTCTGCATAGTCAAGTCTTGTACGCAGAGAACGAGATTTGAAAAGGATCGCGGGACTCTTTCTAGTTACCGAATGTGATGCATTCATGTACTGCATGAGAAAAATATCGATTCCTCGACCAAGTTCCATAAATGAGTTTGGGGTTATAGAAGCAATGGCAAACGTCCTTGTGCATACAAAATTTTCTGCAACTGCAGCGGATTGTGGATGTGGCGAAGCGGTAAACAAATATCGATATCCAAATCCTTTGATCCATTCCTCCAAAGATTTGGCAGCGAATTGATTACAATTATCGGTGACAAAAACAGCAGGTACACCCTCACGACAGAACAATTTTCTCAAAGCATGTTGTGTAGTCTGCACTCGGTGACGAAGTGAGAACAACTTCGGGCCATCTACAGTAAGCATCAGTAATCACTAGGGCATAGTATTTCCCTAGAAAAGAACCACAGTAGTCGGCATGAACTCTCTGATGTGTTTCAAACGTAATGTGCCATGGAAAAGATTGTGATCGTTTCGTACGAATCTTGTGTACATATTTGGTACAATTCTTGGCAGTATATATAATATCTAATTCCAATTCCGGCCACCAGCAAAATAAGCGTGCAAGCGACTTCATCTTACCAACTCCCAAACGTCCGGAATGCAGGTCCGCAAGGTTATCAGATCTCAGCGTCGGTGGAATTATAACACGATCATCAAAGCGCAATAATCCATCTGGAATAATGGACACAGTTTCACGGCAACAGTAGAATGCTGGAAATTTAAGCTGCTCCTGTTGTGTCCAACCAGGTCTTAAGGTAGAGATAATAGAATCAAATAATGTACGAGTGTCGCACACAAGTACATCTCTTTTTACTGGTAGAGGTTGAACTAGTAAACAGTCAGCAATGTCAGAGTTTGAGTCAAGTGATGGAAATCTGAATAGGTAATCAACATGGGGAATAGCTTTTGCACTACGATGAATGATTGTGTAATTGTAGGAACTAGGGGCAATGCTCCAGGGTTGCACCATAGCAGCAGATGACTTTGCCAGTGATTTGCTGAAATGATACAAAAATTTTCGGCTTCATGGCCTGTTGCAGTAGTGATTGAGAGTCCAAAAAGGTCTTGATGAAGTCTTTTAACAGCCCAATATACTCTGTAGTGGATCTAAACACTATACAAAATGCAGGTGTGAACACGAGATCAAAAAGGTGATAATAGTGAAAATTTCCTGCAATAGACGGTTGATTCCGTTAGTTTCTAACCCTCCAAAATTCTGTGCACCAGTGACACCGATCGCAGACAGAACGCAAGGCTTGCGACCCGAGAAGTGTCATTTGTATTTATTGATTATTGACTAGTTCGATTAAGTTAGGTTTAAACATCGGCTGTGTATATGAAGTTGAGGAAAGTAAAAAGTGTGAATAACAACAAGAATTATGAAATAGAAGATAGTGTACAAAACGTTACAACTCCAAGGGATTCATGTTGGGTCTGAGACTACCCACGTTCGGCTTTAGACAAACGACGTGAGAGGCATATAACAGGTTTACCACACTGATCAAGAACCGCACCTATTCCAGTTGAATTGTCGTTGGCAGAAAACGGTTTTAAAACCGCAGTAGTTTGTAGATGATGAAGCAAAGTGCGGAGCGTTTATTCGAGATTGGTGGACCAAGAAAAACTGTTGATAGAAAACATGTCGAACAAAGAAGTGACACGTTGAGCGAAATTCCGAATAAAACGGGAGTAGTTTTGGAGTGCCCTCAGAACATAGCGAAGTTTTTGAGGGTTAGTGGGTTACGGTGCATTCGCCAGTGGTGTTAAGCGTTGTAAATATGAGTTGAAACCAGTGCAATCAACAGTGTAACCAAGGCAAGAGGAAGAAAAACAGCAGAATTACACTTTTTTGAGTTAATGGCCACGTAGAAATCAGAAAATTGTTCCAGCAGAGAAAGAAGGCGATATTCATGGGTGGGTTTATCGGAATCATGAACAATAACGTCATCTTGATAGGTTTCAATAACATTTAATCCTTTAGTAATTGTATTCATGACATCCTAAAGTACGGCTTGCAAAACGTTTAAACCAAATGGTGGAAAATTGTATCGATAAAGTCCGAATGGTCCAGTGGTCACAGTCAAATTACTTGATACTTCATCGAGTGGTATTTGTAGGTAAGTATCATTTGAATCAATTTTTGAAAAACGATACACTACGCCCTCGGGTTCTTCTGTAGTGCAAGTGCGTTGTAGTAGACATGTATCCAACGTTAATCTGTAGTCACCACAAATTATCGGTGTAATTCGTTCAGCTATTAGTGGTGTCACTATTGGAGTCGCCCAGTTTGACGAGCCAACAGGCTTTATTACTCCTTTATCAAACATTTATTGCAAGTCTTTGTGCACAGGTTCTCGCAAACCAAATGGGATGATGCGCCTCTTATCAAAGACTGGATCCGTCATAGCGTTAAGCTTTACCTTCGATATTCGCATACCCTCAGTGGCCTAAGAACAGTCGAGTAAAATTTGTCCAATATCAACGTGGATCGCTGATGTCAGTAGCAAAATGTCAGAAGGTAGCAGTCGTAAAACTCTGAGTCCAAAAATAAAGGGACATGTAGTGAGATCACCTTCGACGTCCCCAGAATCCTAAACTCCCCGCGAAGTGAGAGTGGCCTCGCCAGTACCACCGCCCTGGTGCACATTACCTTGTGAATGTAAATTTACTACAAATCACCAGCATCAAAGTTAGTGTGTTGGAATAGGTATCGCAGTTTTACTTGTAGCTGTAAAAGTAATCCGCACCATCTCTCCCATTGTCGGCTACATTCACCAGGATAGCAATGTTTTAGCTACAACCGTTGGGAACGCCACCCAACCAGGCTGACACTGGTTTGAATCCTGAAGGTCAACTGGAATTTCCGTTGGCATTCGTCCTCTATCGCGGCTGCCGTGCGGTTGTGCTGAAAGTTTTCTCACGTCCAGCTCCCTGGCGCCCTTATTCGTTGCGTTGAAATCCGCTTGTGTACGGTGAGTAAATAAACAAATAAAGTTTGTTTGCAGATTCACTCTCTTCTCACGGTGACTTCCGATCAATGTTAATATAAGGCTGGGGAAAACTTTGATGTACGAACCTCGTAGCTACCATCACGAAACTAGTGAGCCCTTTCCAATGCTTGTTTTTGACTGCTTTCTATTATTCATTGCAACGTTCTGTATACGTCAGGTTCCTTTTTTACACTTCCGTATTTGTATCATTGTACACATTTATACACAGCATTAAATTTCGTGCCATAGTTCCATTGGTATCTAGGCACTTGTATTTGTTTAGAATCATGTGTGTATATTTAAATGATGGAGTCAGATATTGCAGTCTCCAAGTCGGAGCTCGCCAGGGTAGATGCGAAGGAAAACACCCTGAGTTTCCGTGTTCCGGATTATGACCCGGACGACCCAGAATACTGAATAACACAGTTACGGCTGCATTTCCAGTTAGCCAGCATCACTAGCTAGTCTGCCAAGCTCACATACCTGGTCACCGCGTTGCCAATGTCGGTCGCACCTTATGTCAGAGACTTAGTGAGTAGACCACCTGATACCAACCCTTACGATGCACTGAAGAGCGCATTCTTAGAACGTGTCGTCGTGTCGGAGGAAAAACGACTTAAGCAGGTCCTTAGCGATTTGCAGCTAGGAGGTCTTACTCCATCTCAGTTGCTTCGGCAGTTGAGGCAGGTGGGACAGAATCATAAGATCGATGACAAACTTATGCGTTACCTCTGGATGCAGAGGCTACCCGACTTTGTGCGGGCAATTATCTTTCCACTCATGTCGACGAGTTCCTTGGATGATTTGGCAAAATCGGCAGACTCAGTCACCGAACATCTTCCCAGCAGAATGCATCAGGTAGAGGTACACACAGAAAACATAACCGCCGACTTGGCAGCAAAAGTGAAAGAACTTTGTCTGGAAATCCAGACTCTTAAAGCTTTTCGCTCTCGCCCCGCTTCCAGAGGACGTAACCGTTTCAAATCGCTTTCAAGAACTGGATACTGCTGGTATCATCATAGATTCGGGACCAAGGCACGGAAATGCATTAAGCCGTGCACCTTCCCCACCGTCTCGGGAAACGCAAGTGCCAGCAAGTAATTGCGACAACTGTTGCTGGCTGTCCTACGCCTGGTCGCCTATTTTTTATACACGATAGGAATTCTAGATTGCGTTTTCTAGTGGATACCGGCGCTCAACTCAATGTCGTACCGCCTAGAAAAGAGGATACGCCTCGCTCGACGCCCTTCAAGCTACAGGCCGCCAGTGGAACCCCAATACGCATTTTTGGCACATGCTCTCTTACGTTGGATGTGGGCCCACGACGTGCTTTCCGTTGGGTGTTCATTATAGCGGATGTACCAGATGCCATTTTAGGCATGGCCTTTTTGAAGCATTTTGGGTTAGTTGTCGACGCAGGCCATCACAAACTCCTGGATCGTCTAACGACTATATCCACCATAGGGACCACTCTTTCGACGACTGTTCTCAGCCCACTGCTTGCCGAACCAAGCGGTGATGATCAATACCGAGCGGTATTGCGTGAATTCCCGGAGCTGACCCGTCCATCTAACGAGCTACCCGCCGTCGTTACGGGCATGGTACATCACATCAAGACGAAAGGCGCACCAGTTTTTCAGCGACCGCGAAGACTGGCACCAGACAAACTTCGCATCGCCCGTGCCGAATTTCAACACATGCTGGATATGGGTATAGTCCGCCCCTCCGCCAGCCCATGGGCATCTTCTCTGCACATTGTGCCAAAGAAGACGGAAGGCGATTGGCGTCCTTGCGGAGATTATCGTGGATTGAACAATGCCACTGTTCCAGATAGGTACCCTGTGCCACACGTCCGCGATTTAACTACCAGCCTTGCAGGTAAAACAATCTTCAGCAAGATCGACCTCGTCCGCGCCTACTACCAGATACCGGTAGCAAAAGAAGATATACCCAAGACGGCTATCACCACCCCATTCGGTTTGTTCGAATTCGTGCGCATGCCTTTCGGTCTTCGTAACGCTGCACAGACGTTCCAACGTTTGATTAATGAAGTCGCCCGTGAATTGGACTTCGTTTATGCATACATAGACAGCGTCCTCGTGGCTAGCTCTTCCCCGGAAGGGCATATCATCCACCTACGGACGTTATTTCAGCGTCTATCATCATATGGCCTTACCGTCAACGGAGCTAAGTTCGAACTCGGTCAAGCCTCGTTGGATTTTTTAGGCCACAGCATCTCGGCAGAAGGGATTAAACCGCTCGATTCCAAGGTCGAGGCTATTCGATCGTGTCAGCTTCCCGACACAATTCCCAAGCTCCGCCGCTTCAATGGACTTGTGAATTACTATCGACGATTTATTCCCAACTGCCCCGAACTTACGCAACTTCTGACTGATCTACTCCGGTGCAATAAACTGCTTCCTTTCATTCATGATTGTAAACGTTAGATCACCACTCGAACGAACTACATGACGGAGAACGCAGCCTGATAAACGCCCAGATAATACCAGCCATACGCCAAAATATCAATAGGTAAAGGTCTTCACAATGTTCTGGATTTGAGAATGAAACTACAATTATTCACTTGATTTCGTGTGAGTTTAGCACTTGAATTACTAAGCAAAACAAGTGCGTGTAACAGATATGTTTTGTTGCAAGCACATCGTTATTTTACATAAGATCATGACAGCGAAGTTATTTTTAATTGATGAATGATGAAATACGTCATTAGTAAATGTAAATGGTGGTGAAAATTCGTTGGGATAAATTAATCAAAGTTAACAGAAATCGGAAAACAGAACAACAGTATGACGACGACAGAACGATACTTCAGTGATGGCTACAAAATGTCTAAGGAACAAACCTGTCGGTAGGTATCCTGAACATGCAGAATACTCAAAACAGAGTCAACCCGGATAATATTTTTTAAGTGGGAGGTAAGTTTACGATAAAAAAAGAAATATATTATAAGTAAATAATAGGAATAGTTAAAGTGACAACTTAAAACATGTTGATTTGTTTATTGTTCGGTTTTTCGATTTAATTTTTATGTACCTTTAATGTGTGACAGATAGTCACTAAAATATCATATCGGCGGACATCTCTTGCAAAACGAGGGTATATTCGGATAAAGGATAACTTTGTTGGTATAAAAGAATCCGATACAAGACGATGCATTTTGCACGCATCTTCCACATTTTCACACCTGGTAATACCTGCTTTTGTTGTCAAATGATCATTCTTTGTGGAATTTTCTATTTTTTCTCCGCTAATCATCTACCTACTAGTATACGAAATTGGGTGTAGTTCAAACTTCCCTTGGATTCACCCTATCTCGCTCCTTGCGGTAACCCTGTGTAGCTAATACCGTTATATAAATTGAACAACACCCACATTTGATCGCAGCTGTCGCATTCCCATAGACTTTCCAGTCAGTCCCTTATAAAAAGAAAAACTAGACTCGAGTTTCGCTGTTGATGTGTTCTTCACAACCTGCATCCGAAAGCGCAAATCCGCCGGTCACTGATTTCCAGCCACATGACCACAAACCCATTGTTATCTATTAATCGTTTCCTCCCTACCCCCTTACATATTGCCTTCTTGCGGGATGCCGTGATACTGTCAACAGTTAATCAGTCCGTCCGAAGGTCGGGTATTTAGTCACCCTTCAGATCAATCCGATCGCAGTTCGTCGATTCCTCCTTGTCTGTCAATCGCCCGGGCTTTCTGTCGTGCTATATTTGGATATTTGGAGGCCTCTTGCGGCCAGTTGCTGTACATTACCCCGCGAACGCAAACAAACTGATGTTTGTTTCTATATTTGATCGTATCGTTTATAATAGTAGTATCACGTTTCCAGCGACTTGACTTGGTCACGATACTTGGTGTCATTGATTATACGTGAGTCGTCCAACGTTCATCGATAGAACGTACAATTAAATTTCTCTTAAGTTTTTGGCTTGCTGTCCTTTTCCAAGTGTGACTTATATGAGAGGTGAACAACGATTACTGTTCGACGTAAAAAACAGATTGAATGCCCAGGAGCAGGTTGCTAGCTGTGGTTGCCTACATGGACTAGTTTGTTCTCGTATGCTATCCCAAACCTCGCAGCGCGTAGGTGGGCCTATCATACCAGCGCGAACAACTAAGAGTCGCATAATCGTTCGATGCAACTTGGTCCAGTTCAGTTCACTTCAGTTCACTGGACTTGCGGCAAATTTCAATCATTTTCAGCTTCTTGCATCTCCGAACTACAACGATCCAACCATGCTGCGGCAGTTACAGAAGATAAACGGTTCATTTTAAACTGGTGAAAAGATACCCACTCGCATAATGACTTGTAGTTACAAATTCGAGTGAATACAAGTTTCGTGATTGCCATCATAAACTTATTTCAGAGTCAGAACTTTCGGAACATGGTTTGAGTCCAAAAACAAAATAAATGAAATACCAAGGAGATGAGTGAGTGGGCACGGAGGAACGAACAGATGAGATAGATAAAACGAAAGCGAACGCTCGAGACGAAGAAGTAAATTCAGAAACATAAGCAAGTAGGCAAACATGCAAGTACCAAGAAGGGTTAAAGAAAAACAAGAAAAATAGAAGAAAAACCACACACTCTGCTAGCGCAAAAGCCTCACACCTTCTCCGGAAACAATACTAACCACATGGTTGGTACTTCAAATCGGTCATTGAAACAGGCGATAGTTTATTCCTGGTGTTTACTGTACGACATACAAAGCACTAGGCACGAACATTTGTTTTGGATGGCTCACTGGCATGCCTAATCTCGCGTTACTAAAGTCCAGAGAGCAATCCTCAATTCATTCAACTCGGTCCGATAGTCATACTGTTTCTCCGAGGAATGACATTTTCGTAATTCAAAGCTGTCGTGGTATGAAACAGTGTTGTTCTGCTGTTAGAATCCCATGTTTGGCAATACAGCGTGTAACCTTTCTCTTGATAATACGTTTCATGATTTTTGATACTGCTGACATGAGGATTACGGGCCCATAGTTTGGGTTCTCCTGTATTTTGCCACCTTTGTGAATAAGCGTGACTGTAGCCAAATTCATGTTTCCCGATCACATTGCTGATCAATACTGAAAGTAAAATGTCTAGAATGCGGTAAGCCAAGACTCTTGTCAGTTGTTGCAAGATAACAGCTGCCTCATTTCTACTAAAATTTAATAATTGTTCAATAACTTGATATGCTGACAGAGATGTCTTCTGCACTTTCTGTAAATCGGTTCCTACGGTAATTGTAAATCAACTATTAACATCTCTTGCGTACACCCTTGCATAAGACTGGAGAAGAGTTTCTGCCTTAGTCCTGCTTGCTATCAAACATTTCCCTCACTCGTCCTTAACACAGCCCTTTGTCATCCGTAAGGATGTTTAAGGTTATACCTAACTGTCATAATAAGCTTTTGGGTCGGATTTGGTCATTCCAGTCAAGTTCATCCCCTATTCCAGATGATATTCCAACTGCACTCGAGTAGATGCATGCCTTGCTTGTTTATACTGCAGAAACCTTTGATATCCTGCGGTAAGTTTAAATAGCTTCTAAGCTCCATCATTAAATTTCTGAGCCTTACTGACCCTCATTTTTCATCACGGTGGAAGGCCACGACGCTCCAACTTCTTGAGCGGGTCAAATTCAGCAACTGAACTTGAAAGATGCGTCTTAAAACTATTACAGTCGACATTTAAGTTCAGTTCCTGTTCGTTCTCTTTGTTTATTCATGACGAGGTGCACTTTCTGCACCAGGTCATTTTACACGAGAGTATTTCAATAAACGAACCTGTGTAAGGCCACTCCAAAGAATCCGCTCAGTGCACTGTTTCCATTTGAATTGATTTTTGGCACGCTGAAGTTGCTTAGAAAATGACTTCTGGTTTGGGTACCCCATTCTTCAAGGAGTAGAACCAGTTGTGCATTCTCCATTTCTGTCATTGAGGGAATCTTGGATACGTGTGCAAACATTTTGGAAATCTCTAGTGTTTTGAAACACCATCCGTCCACTCGGATATTGGGTGATAACCGAAAACCACCAGCTCTCTGTTACTTATTTTGGGCTACCGGGAGAACAGCTTCACTATCTACCCTATAATCTTGTCTACCTGCAAGACAGTAACAACACACTGAAAGATACGGCCTAAAGGCAGCTAGTTCTGGTCCGAATCACGTCTCAGTGGCTGCTTTGACAACAGACCCCGCCTCAATAAGCTTCAGCTAACTCCACTTTTTCTAACACTATTTACATTTGCAAATTTAACCAGGCCACTTCAACCTCAGACATCCGATGCAGGACAGACTCGGATCCTGAATCCGAGCAACTAACCAGCTTTACGAGACCAGCTTAGCTTTCATCATGGACGGGGCTCCGTTTGACGTTTCAGATTGCATCCGTGGTTAAGTACGCGTCCTAGATGTTGCACGTCTTTTTTGAAGCCTACCGCTGTAAAAATGTGATGCGGCCTAGCTGATCCCTTCAGTAATGAATTGTGGACACTATCTACCTGTATCACAGGTGCCACACCGAAGTTGCTTATAGACCTAACGTAGACTATTGAATTCTGGCTGTCTTCCAGTCTGCTGCGTCGGGTCGCTGAGTCTTCTTGGCCTACTAGAACCCCACTTTGATTAACATTCCTAATGGTCTAAGCAGCATTCAAGAATCTATTCTGTTGTTGTGGGTATGCAAGCTCAACCAGCATTAGTCTGGATCTAGCTTTTTCCTGAGACATGGACAATCAGCTATCTCCCACGGGAACGCTGACCGTTCTGGACAAGTTCAGCGAACCATAACGCATTGCACAGTCTATTGGGTATCATTCACTAAAGACAGGCCCCGGTATTGCTTAAACAACTACATTCATTTCCTTCCGTAAGGCCAGATCACTTTGTTCTCCAGGTGTGAGATCCTTCTGAGCGTTGCATTCTTATAGATTTTTATTTTTAAAGATGTAGCGGCCCGTGTTCCGGCATTTTTGTCGGTCAATTAGAACATCTCTCACAGCTGCTGGAAACCCGCTCTTGACCTCTTTTTGAAAATTCTTCTTGTCACGGCTTCATTTTTGAGTCTAGAACTTGACTAACGCTACTTGATTCCCTCAGTCGGAATACCTCAAGCTACTTGTTCCGACTTTAGTCCTCAACTGACCGTCCAAAACTATATTTTAATTTGTTCTAATGTAAGCTTAATCTTATTCATTTCGCTCAAACCCCCTACAACATTCTCACAATGATGTGACATTGAATCCAGCTTCATCAGCCACAACATATACTGCTTACCATTTAGACAGATCCATTTATAAATAACGTTTTATACAATGCATAAGCACGCTCAGTCGCATTGCTTTACTTTAGGTGGTTCCAGATGTTGTATGTGTTACAGCATATACCATCTTTTTCTACATCTGAGAAACATCTGTTTTTCCCACTTGGAAACTCGCCGCCATCATTTTTAGCCTGTTGTAGCCTTGTTGTAGGTAAGTTACCGATGGTGTCCCCAGTCATTTCGCATAATCTGGGTTTACTATTACTGAGACCCAGAAGTTCATGTAGACTGAGAGGATGAGTTGAAAGTGCCGTGGTAATCAGAGGACATTCACAAGCTTACAGCTTATAGCTAGACAGCCTATAGGGCTTCCAGAGATCCAAGGCAAACTAGGCTAATCATTCTGCAGCCGATACGGAAAATTACACATATCTAAGATCTGTCATGGTGGTGTTCAGTTCCCGTTCACCCTGAGTAGCTCATAGAGCTTAGGAATTACAGCAGCTTTTGATCTAATTCTGTCAAAAGTAGCGGAATTAATCAGTCATTTTTGACTTGCAAATCAATGTTTTGTTTGTCTTCTTGATAGCCGCCGTTATACCTCTTTCATTTTCCGCTCTAACAATTTTAGTTTTATCTGTCAGTGGCGTATTCGTTCTATTTGAGTAAATTGATCTATCTAAAATGGGGATTTCTGCACATATGAGAGATCCGCATTGTGATATATTCTCGTTTCGTCAAGAATACTGTATTGAAGCTAAATGCTTTGTAGTCAACAAGTTCCTAGCTGTGGTTTTCTTGAGTCAGATGCAGTCCGCGCGATTGGACTGAGAATGTTTTGGTTGTTTCAACTGTAAGAGCTTACGGTTAACTTTTGCTTAGTCATACGGGTTTTCAAGCAGACCCTCTAAACCCAACTACCTAAATCTACTTCTGAAAAACAAACCTTCGACTTACTGATAAAAACCCAGGAACAACTTCATCCGCAGGTGAAGAAGACAAATTAGGCGTATACTGCTCCGAGTCTGTTGGAGATACGACTTTAGATTTGGCTGAGTTGAGTCCTGTTTATGGTTTTTTGGCCATAATCTACTGAACATAACAGTCAAAATTGCTTGCTTCGCTTGGTGAGAATTCTGCTAATGTCCACGCGGAAGTAGTCTGTTTGTAATCCAAACCGCATGTATTGCTCGCCCAATTGTCCCTCTAGTTTAAAGCCAGACATTGTAATGAAGTATCGGTAATATAAACGTGATTTTAAACACAGGCGGTCCAATATTACTTCGGAAGTTCTAGGCGGGCAATGCGTTGTCCCAGGAAATTGTCATTAGCGTTTGCTTCCGCCAGTTTCGTGCTGAACTCAGAATATAAATAAGGTTTCATCAGTAAAGTCTGGTCTTTGATTTGTTTATGTAAGATGAACACGCATAGTTAAATTACGAGGAGAATTAACCATCAGGAAGCGGGTACGAAATAACACACATCTCATCATATATGGAGGATACAGCACATACATACCAGAATAAGCCTGAAGAGGGATAAAGTCGGATTCAATTAATGAAACATTCGAACAGAGAAGTGAGAAGCAACATTTTGCATAGTGTACCTCTTCAGAAAATTTCATTGCACTTCATCGGGTTTATGCTCCAGTATGTGAATATGTATAGCAAAGTTGAATGGAGGATGTGAAGCCACACAACAAACTCTACGATCACGGTTAGCAGCATCCGTTTCGGATTAGACTGTCCGACGGACCGGGGTCAGATGACACCTGTGGATAACACTCATTACAGGAGGCTTGCGCTGAACCACTTGTGGTTCCACTCACACACCATGTATCCGGTGTAAATCCGAAGGAATAAGACCAGGAATGCTGGTTAGCTAACTAATAGACAAGCTCAACAGTGAAACATCTATCTCTCGACAACTAAACACAGAGACAGACTGCAATGGTAAGACCTAAATTGGGAAGAAAAGTGTTCAACATATAACGCAAGAAGTATTCCAGCATAGGAGTACATGTTAGTGCGCTCTGGAGAGGATATGGAAGAAAAAGAAATTCAAGGTTGGGCTGGTAGAAAACAGACAAAACATTCACCATACAGTACACCAACAAAGCTAAATAAAAGGAAAGGTGGAAGGCTACAGACATCCAGGTCTCTAAGGAGGAGGGCGGGTCAGTTTCTAAACGACGGTAGTTGTTCGCTAATCCGAACAAGAAAAAAAATAACTTGTACAACCTACATAACCTTAACGTACTCGTTTTCTCTTGGTCGACGGTTCACCGTTATCAAGACGGAAAGAAGACATGCATTGAGAGATGCAAACATTTCGTTCATTCCCATCAGTCGATTATATAAAACATTCGGTTGTATAGATTAAGCGCGTAACGACAAAACAATGAAATGAACGAACATCGCATGCAAGCAATCAGGGTTCACTGCAATGGTACCGAAATTGATTGCGTCAGCACCTCTTGCCGACAAAGGGCCCGTGTGTGACGCTTGATCAACAATGCCTCGAAGAACGCCAACTACCTAGGGTTGCGATAGCGCAATAGGACCCTGAACAAAGTGACGGTGTCAACCACATGACGTGTTGCGAGTAGGTGTTTCGCAATCGAAGACACCGGATTTCTGTTCGAGTGTTGGTTTGCTGACCCGCGTTGAGTCACTGTTTGCATCAGCCACTTGGGAATGTGCTACGACTTCCGGTGTCGTACGTTTCGATTATTTATGTCAATGCATGAGTCATCGCAACTGCAAGTGAACTGGTAGATGAAGTGAAAGGCAGAGGTTTTCGAGAATAAACGGTCGGGGCAGTGCAGACATCCTGCGGGTGGAAAGCAACAAGCGTACTTCCGCTGTAGAATACGTGCGATCAATGGCAGGTTTCAAATTTCGACTTACACCGGTAACATTGTGGTCTTCTGTGTAAGGAAGGGTGATAAAAACCTTTTCCTTCGGCACTGATTATAGTTGGGACATAGCCACTCGTTCCTTACAACGAATTCCAATAAATTTGACGGGACGTTCATTCGTAAGCGGAATATTCTTCAAGAGCTCCTCTTCAGACTTTAGGTGGTCGGCCGTGTACAGATTTCTTGCTCGATTAACAATCGTTCGCACTAAATAACGTTTGTAAACCACGGGCGTTAATGAAGAGAACTGTAGGTACTGCCCACTCCATATGGCTTTTCGATGAACAGACCGGCTAAATGTACCGTCTGAGCGCCTAGAAGTAAGGATGTCTAAGAATAGTAGTGAGTTATCTAACTCTTGTTCATGGGTGACATGGAGCTTTCGATGAGTGGAATTAAAAACTGACGTAAAATAGTTACAAGATGATCAAAATCGGCGAATATTAGAACGTCATCGACATATCGCTGATTAAACAATATAATCTGATAGTCCATCTTCGACCATTCCAAGAAAAATATCAGCCAGTGTTGGGCCTAACAGGCTGCCCATTGCTACACCATCAACTTGCTTATAATCACATCCATCGAACTCAAATCGGATGTTTCCCTTACACATAACAGTCAATTCTTGTCTCAGTTGTTTGATAGCTTCATAATTTTAAGAGGGTAGACAATAATGCTGGAGAATGGATGACAATTAAAACTGATGCGAAACATCCAACATTTCAGCACGAAACCAACTTGCAGTTTCTGGAGAAGTGGGAGACAACTGGTTTAGCTAGTCGCGTAGGCTTTTAAACCGAACTTGAGTCGTTAATCGGTTGAATTTCTTCTGCGGAAGTTAATATCTTAAGCTCAGAGAGGGTACTTCCAACCGTGCTTGCGTTAACTGTTTACGTGACAAGTTTCAGAGCATCACTGGCAAAATTCGGTTTGCTAATGGTAAAATCCAACTATCCTTGGAGACTCTGAAGCGGTTTAGCTGCGGCTTTCTTGATGGTATCCTTGACGAAGTCCTCGGACTTTATAAAGCATAAAAAACGAAGGCAAGCTAGTATGGCAGCAAAGCGATGCTGAGTTTTTGTAAACCTGTGAAGACTTTCGCGGGCAGTGTTGATGTGGGAAATAGCCAGTCTGATGAAATTGTCGTTGTTGATCAATAATTTTCCTTCCACAAGAGTTCTGGAGAAATATGATGGAAAACGACCAGACCGAATATACCCATGATAGAAATCAATACGAGTTCGTCCAATCACGTTTTTGCACTTCCGTTTTAACAGTCGACTAAAACCTATGTACTATGAGCACGTTGATGACCTACTAATCCTAGGCAGGCAGTGCATTCCTGACCTAACACGTCGCACCGCCATATAGTCATATCACAACGACTTATGGTACGGACGGCTTTTTTGCGTACCGTGTGTTTTCTTCCTCGGCCGAGCAGTATTTGTTTACTGAGCTTGTAGATGTCAGTCTGCCACAATGCCAAGTCCACCCGGGATCTAAAATCAATGTCACTTGGATAAAATCGTGGTAACTCCGTTTTTGACCAACAAAATTTCGCCCACCTGATTCCAGTTGTCCGCACTGCAGCTGAGTTGGAACACGGTCAATGCTAATCCGACAAACGTGACCTAGCCAACAATGCTGATTCAGCATCAGTATGGCCTCCATTTTGTTTATGTATGCTTGCCGCAGTACCTAAGTGATTTCGGCCGCTGGAAACCCGGAATGCGTCTTAGACATCGCAAATGGAAACGGCTCATATAGAGCGCGTTCCGCTGATACATTAAACTAGTTTCACTGTTGTACAACAGCACAGACACGGCTTAGTGGCCGTCTTCAGGCTGTGATTTTTCCAGACATGTCCTACAGAAAGTCTGAGAGCAGCACCAACTTTCGTCACATGGGCTCATAACTCGCGGCCTGCGAACAGATTTGTGGACAAAATCCTACCAAATTAGCAAAAATCTGCGCAGCTGTCGACAAAATCTCCACTGATGAGAATTTCAGGTTCAGGTGCAGAAACGTCACCTCTGCCCGGAGAAGGCTGAAAGAAAGAAAATATCTTATCTGTGTTGACATCTAATACAAACTTGGATGCCGCCTTTTTGAAAGCCGGGGCCCTTATCCGTATTTCCTTTTCACTGTGTGAAAACAGTGCGCTGTCATCTGCGAAAAGAAGCATGGGCATGGTTGAGGTTTGTGACCTGCTTGGGGCGCTGAGACGTCATATATTTAGTAGACGCCCATCCGTCCGATACTTAAACTCAACATTGTTCTCCGCCAAGTCCTAAAGAACAATTGTTAGTATGGTAATGTGATGAAAAT
>JTDE01002249.1:18048-32253 GCA_014338405.1 Paragonimus skrjabini miyazakii | reverse complement strand
ACAACCATAAATTCGGCTGCTTGTCTCATGAATATGAACTGCTTACTGCAACCAGTGCGAGGTCTTCTGCTTATTACTTGCGTGGAGGTTTCAATCCTAGTACGATTTCAAGGGCTATTCGAAGTCCCTAATTCCGAGTATTACAGGTAATCAGATATAAACTAAATGGGGCTGAGGCTATGACACAGACCTGCGTCAAGCCAGTGACAATGTCAAAGTCATCAGAGACCAATCCACAAGACTGTACCTTCGATTTTATGTCAACATACAACATTCCAATCAAACAGATGAATTACCTGGACATCCAGACTTTCCGAAAACTGTCCACAACTCCTCACTGCTCACGGAGTTGATGGCCTTGGTGAAATCTACGACGAGAGTATACTGGAACTGATTGCGTTCTCTGCACTTCTCCTTAATCTGTCAAGCAGTAAACACCAGGTCGATCTTACTACGAGTTGTTCGGAATTCACCCTGCTCCTCGGGAACATAGGCACCCAAAACTTCCGCACCAAGGCGGTTCATCATGATTCTCGCCAGGACCTTTCCAACTTTGCTCAGCAGACTGATCTCCCGGTAACTGTCTGTCTACTGCTTCCTACCCTTATCTCCATACAAAAATACGATCGGGAAATCCTTCGAGTTGCTACTTCCTGCTTCCAGATGGAGTGAACATGCCGGAATAAAGCACGTTCCACCATTGATCCGCGGATTAGTTCTGCGTGAAATATTACCCTTTTACAGGATACATGGCTTCTTCCATGGTATTTCAAATCTTGCGTATTCCAATCATTTCTTAACTGGGTCCACTCGTTGAAAAGTTTTTGTTTGTGTTTGTAAATTATGTTAATCGGACCAGTAGAATTTATGATCTCTTCCTTCTGCCTTAATTTCAACGAGGTTTTATATTGTGGAATTCTCTTCTTATAACTATGTATGGCCCTGAAAATAAGCGTAGACTTTTGTTGATGCTTAGGTGTCGAGTTAATCTGGGGGCTGTAATGAAATTGGACTGTAGCGGTTTCTTGAATGGAGAAGTATCAGTTAATCAGTGTTCGCGCACGAGCTGCTACAGACGGAATTATGGTCACTCATAGACGGCGATCAGCTGCTGTTGAATGCGTATCTGTTTCAAACAACCAAATTCCTAGATGCAAGGTCATGGAACAACACAGCAACAAACTGGCTAATGAAAACGTGAGGACGCATGTCGGTTAATGACAGTCGTAAATACTGTTGCCTCTCTATAAAAAGGTGCTGTTTCTCCAATAAATTGAGATTGCCTAGTGCCACTCAGATTCCCATTGTGACCTTTCTCGGCTGGGTAGCTCAGTACGCGACATGGACAATGAAACCTCCTAGATACCAAAGTCTTGTCCTTCCTAAAATATATCTACGTTGGTTGTAATTATGTAGGGTTTACCTCCTACCGATCCGAAATATCAAAATACACCAGATGGCATTACGCCTAGCTCTAAACCGTGTCCGAACGTAGCACACTGACGGTAAATCGAGCCTTAGTAGTCATTCAGTTCCATCTGGTTACGTCACAGAATACCATGCCAAGACCGTTCTTTCAATAGCAACACTACAAATTAAAAAACAGACTAAACCACCTAATTGGTCCGGTGGTCGATCTAAACATTTCTTATAACACATCCAACAACAAAACACATGTGATGCAGGGAAATAAAATAATTTTTGGCACTTGGATGAACCAATCAATGAGGATCCTAAGTTACTGCAAACCTTCGCACTATTCATAAGGAGTGTAAACCAATGGACATAGCATACCATTTACATATCAGTCAAAGAGCATTCTGTACACCCACTTTAAACTAGTCACTTGAGAACCCAGGGCCTACTTGTCAGTTTGGTTGCCGGGCAGCTAAGTTCCCACCGAATTACCATCCCATTAGTTACCTAGTTCTATTTTATCAGAGTAAAGCAATCATCCAACCATTTCGCCTCAACATACAACAATTCGCTGTTAACAAGAATACCGGCTCGAGACTTGAAGCCTTAAATAAAATGACGCAACGGATGCCAACCAAAAATTCACGGTTCTTTCATAAACACAAAGCAGTCCAACCCATGTGAGACATGGTTTATTCGAAAACTCGCTCGAAGTTTCATTTTAACACATATTGCTGCGTTGTCTGTCTGTTGTGTCTATTCCAACACAAGTTGTACGCTACACACTCTGTACTCATTACATTGACGTCTTGAATATGTTTACAACGGTTCGTACTAGCTTGGTCCATTTACAACCGTGTGCTACGTTAACGCTTTATTAAATCCCTTTTCCACTGAAGCACTGTCCGACCTTATTGTACTGATAGTTTTGTAGGGCTTCTTGTCAATCAGTCAAATTTATGCAACTCTGTAGGAGTTTGATATACACAATAGTAATCGTAAATTCAATTAACTCCAGCCCCAAGCTAGTTCCAACATAGTAGCAGTAACACAGTGAGTGGGTCAACGAAATTGCAACGCAGGCAATATTATGTATAGCATAATCAACGGTGCAGGTAAACAAAAATACCATGACGTCCATTTATAAGTTGTGACCAGTTCCCTAAACGCCGTTTAAAAGGAAGTGTTTATCGATCCAGTGATGACGTTGCTCATTAGGACGTTCAGACTTTCTAACAAGAGCGGATCCCAAATACATTGCTGCGTTTCAAAAGAGGTTGATTGAATTGCCCATTGGAATGTGAAAACTGTAATTGGTGTATAACTACTGGAAACCCTTAGCTTCCGGAAAAAAATAAGGGAACTTCAAGTTAAGATCTGACAAGTCGAAAGACTGGAGAATACTGTTCGAGAATACTTTTGATATAAGACGATATACTATTGCATTCCGAGCGGGATTTTGGGGGAAGCAACACTTCCGAGTAACAAAGAAACAAAGTTTTCAGCAAACTATCCACCAGCAAAGTTGAGGGGAGGAAAAGGTGGACGACGGCCATACCCGAGTTCTTGAAAGTGGGATCAAGTTGTTTGCCGCACCACGGAGGTCGATTTTCTCTACAGGCAAATATATAAAAACCGATTTAATAAGCTTACACACAATGCAATCTCTATCTCCTCGTTGATAATGTACTGTGAGTATGTTGACAGACTACTAAGCTGAGAAGTACATTGCAATATCGACCGTACTGGTGGTAAACCCACATGGTCACATTATTTCTACCTATAGCATTTCTATCCGCTTTGTGCTTTAATTCCCGACGAGGCAACTGTATATGTCGAAATCTCGGGCGATAATCCATATAACATTCTGACAAACGGTCCCGTTTGAAGCTCTGTCTCTTTATGATTTAAAATTGATATTACATCACAAAACGTATTTGGATGAAATTCTCATATCGCAGCTTCTGTCCTCCAGGATATGTTTGACTGCTTTCAACCGTTCTTACAGAACATGTTTTAGGACTCATCAGTAAGCCGTCCCTTGAAAGTTTCGCAGCCAAAGAAACTGACTGAATACTATCATGGTTTTAACCTCATCTTCATTCGTTCGTCGAAGCACCGCGATATTTGGAACAGTGTTTGACCACCGAACGTCCAAGACGCTTCTTAGAATGCAGATGGGAGCAGTTCAGGATTCCGCACATTCCGCTAGTATAATGTTCACATTTTGTCACCGTACAGTAGTGTTGAAAACACCATTGTTTGTGTTGTAGACGAGCAACTTAGTTTTTGTCTTTTGGTTGCGCTTTTTCCAGACACGTGTTTGCAAGCGTCCGAAAGTAGCGTTATTTAAGCCACACGGGCTCACGACTCACTGTTCACGGAATGATCTACCGGTAAGTTGCTATCCAGGTACAAGTCTACGGGGATATCCATACTGACCGGAATGACGAAGATTCCACATATAGGTACGGTTTCTTCGCCCGGAGAAGACTGAAAGAAAAGTCTTACCTATATTTATATTCTGTCCAACATTAATTTCCAGGGTCGCGAAACCCGTGTTCACTTCGTGAAATTATTCCTCACTGTCACTTATGAAATGCTACACACTAACGGTCAAGTCACACAGTAGGCTTAGCGCGAAGAAGCGTCGAGTATACAGCAGACGATCCTTTGTGTGGTATTATGTTTGAACACTGTGTTCTGGGTTCTGAAGAGCAATTGTTGCAACTTGGGTCAAATATAAACTAAGTAGGCTTGGAGTTAAGACAAAACCTTGTTTTCCGTTAGTGACGATTTTGAAACCATTACAAGGAGATCCACACAATTGCGCGTTTACTTTCATGCCTAAGTGTAACAGTTGAATTTACTTTATGAACTTACCTGTATATCCAAACTTGCCAAGCGCCCTTAACGATACTGCTTGGCTCAGAAAGTCGAACATCCTGGTGAAATTCAGGAAAAGGGAGTACGACGGCTGGTTCCGTTCACAAGATATTTTCAAGAATCGACGAATGGCGAACACTATGTCAAATGTATTGCAACTTGCCTAGGATCCATACTGTCCCATATCAGGCAACTTGGGCGGAGTTCTCACTAAAGTCCTTCCAGCATAGGTCTGCAAACTAATTTTGAAATTGCTTTCTGTGCCATATTTGTGCTGCCCACTTTTAAGCAAACTACAGTGAGATAATCTTCAAAGTTCTACCGAAATGGTTCCTGTTATCAGATAGAGTGGACCAGCTGGAGCAGGACAAGATCAGAAGCTGAGCCGCTGCGTTTCAACTGTTCCTCTGGCAACCTCATTCACCCACAGCCTTTTTATTTCACCGTTGCTAAGTAGCACTGTGAGCCTCAGTTAGGCGCATGTCGAGAGCAAGTGTCTGTTCGATGGGAGGTTATTTATTCAGCTATTTGTAGCAGACTGGTTCAGTAGGCTGTCAAATCACTTCAGACGGATTACCACGATGTTTTCTGCCGGCATGCGTGAAACGTCAGGAACTCCGTCCACTAGTGCTTCAACAACTTTAACGGACGAATAGAAAATTGCTTTTGGAGAACCATTAAATTCCTTGTGCTGTCAGCGATCAGCTTAATACCTCATGGACTAACCTTGCTTTTCCATTCACCGTCCTTTATTTCGTGTTGGTTTCACCGTTCATTGAATTGAAGTCGAGCGCTGCGGAATGTTCTTTTCTTGTTCCCTTTGCTTGGGGTTATCGTGGAAACAGAAATCGCTTCATTCTTCTTTGATATTAAACTTGAGTTAACGGAATCTTTGGTATCGAACCAGTTGGAGATCCTTCAGATTCTAGGTACCGATGTTTTAATGACTTCTGCCATTATCGTCTCTTCAAGATCTTGACACATACACCTTCAGAATTGATGATTGTGGCAGCATCTTTCAGAAAAACAATAACTGCTTGCTGGAAACTAGCCCTTGACTTTTAGTTTACCAACCGTTTAATATCCGGTTTTCGCAACTCTTCAGGCGGCCTGAAGTGAACGAGCTTGCAATCAAAGCAATTTAGTCTTGACCCTTCAAAGATCCCTGTTGTATTTAGCCCCAATCATCACTACCACTATATATTCTTTGTGAACGTTGCGCCGCCGTAAAACCAGATGATCAAGTGAATGTCAGTGACCGAATCGTTGGTGAGTATACGCAGTGATGTCAATTGCGCTCAGCTGGAACAGACTGTTTCTGGTAGTGTTGACAAGGGATATTATGTATCACGTCATATCGGTCATCTGCATTATTTGAGAAACTTCTGGGAACACTGTACATCTGCTTTTTTAAAACGAACTTGGGACTGTTAATAAGAACAAGAAAATAGCATACCATCAAACCACATACAACGCAAGAAAGATATCTTTTAACTCATCTACCCATAGCCAAAAGGTTGAGCTAAACTGGTGAGATTCTGAACGTCGACAATTACCAAGGCCAAGCTGACTGCGAGACCCCAAGCTATGTGCTCAGAAGAAGTTGACGCGGACGTTTAAACTCTTAAGACCTACAGGCAATTTATTTCATGTTTCGAATAAACAGTTGCTTTATTACTAATAAATCAACAGCCCGCAACTTTCATTAACCGACTTACCAATCCTAATTACTATTCGCATTTTTATTGTTATGTGACCATCAGGATAAACAAACACCGTTATCAAGTCAGGTTCATTAGTTTTTCTGATTTAAATGTTTTCAAACGAAGTTTCTGTAATTTTTTGGCAAAAGATTCATTTGGTTTCATAACTTTCAGCCATAGATATACTCTTCGGGTTGTGAAGAATATTGTCCTTCTTGTTGGTATAAATATGCTTTGATTTCTGTTCACCTCATGAGCGCATGTAAACGAAACTTCGTCAATAAGGTGCAGTAAGACTGTTGTACCTAATGCGACCTAACTGATATTTAAAGACCTAAGGCTGGTTAAACAACTTAGCGAGTACGCGAAGTTTGGCACCAGTGTCAGGGAAACAAGTTTGTTTTACAATTTTTCAATGAGTATACCGATAGCGAAACATCTTTTGTTACTAAAGCGTCTTACGTCAGTGTAACTTAGATCCCGTTGCCAAGTCCCTCAAACTTTGTGGTAGAAACGAAAGCTGAAGAACTAATTCGTAATCAGTCTGAACATTCGAAGCATTTACGAAAATAAAAAATTATGTTTGAGCAATATTTTATAATCAGAGATACAGAGGCGACTGGCAACTCTAGGGAAGTAAATTGATCAGTAAATTGAGTCTCGTCAGTATACAAGTATCCTTTCCCACCGGAATCCAACGGTGTGTTCACAATTATTCACATATGCTCGTGGGTCGAACTACGTTAGAATTGTTAGCGTGGACCTTAAATTGTACCGCCCGATGTTCAAGTTTAATTGGTTAGACACCGAGGTTCGTTTTGTAAACCTACAACAACGTCAGGGTGAGTTCATTCTATCTTCATAATCTAACATGAAGCATTTTGTATCTACTATAGTGAATACCTGCTAGAAATACGTGAATATAAAAGGTACCCACCTGCAGCCTATTAAAATGAAGACGCTTGAACGCTACAACAGGGTTGCAAACTGTCATGAGTATTTTATTGACAAAACCAGATCCAAATTGCTCAGACAGATGAACCAACCAGATCTGACCGACGCACGTGCCTTCGAGGGTAGCAGTTCGGCGGGAATGGCCACTCTTCATCTTTGTGGTCTCCCCAAAGTTCACGAAAACTTTAAGACCGCTCCGTGACATGAAATTCACTTATATTGCCTTACCTCGCTGGCTGGTGAAACAATCAGAGCTAATAAAATCAGAACTGACTCCAGTCAATATAACAGATATAATTTCGTCCACACAGCTGAGTAAGTGAATAACAGTATTCGTTACATGTTTTTTAGAACAAAACCTTACTGTTCACAAGTTTGCTGTCAAGAAAAACAACTAATTATCTCTACGTTTATACCACAAATTGGCAAATGGACATCGGCATACCAGTGGAAAGCTGAGAGGAATTATTACCACTTTATACTACGACTTTCCCAGTTTAGCTCGGCGGAAAGCTTTAAAATCAGAATGATAGTGTAGCGGCGGGTTCTTAGTGAGTCCTGTTGCTCGCAGACGTAATCGTGGCCAAACTAAAGACCAAAGAACTGCCTCATGTCGTCGAGCAAGCGCGAACCACTTGACACTGATGAACGCAGGCACGTGACAGTGTTACACGTGACAGGCACGTGTAACACTCCAACATATTCGCCAACACTCTCACCCTACCCCAGTAGACTGTGATCCGTATAACTTTTGTGATTTCCAGTGACCTATTTGACACATTATACTTTTCATACATAACTCGCACTTACCCCATGTAATCGTAAAAGCCTGATGAGATTTACCAAAGACAGCTAAATGCAAGATATATTTTTTCCCATATGCAGATTCAATGATACCCAGACTACTAGCTGACTTCAGTTGTACGCACCCTAACACTATATTTATGGTCAAAGTATAAATGAAGAAGGAAATGATGTAGTGCCCCGTAGAATGAATGGAACCGTTCAAAGGTCTGAGAGAAAAACATGGACTGGCCTATACATACACTTTCTCAGCTCCGTTGCGCTGAAGTGCAGATAGAAATTAGTTTACTGACCAGCAAGTAACGCGCATGAGTTTTGTATGTAGGAGACCTTACAGGATGAAATTCGGCACGTAATAGAAACGCTGAGTCAGAAGGACATCCCCAGAAATGTTTGGATGAAAACGTGCAGCTAAAAATAAAAGGTGAAGCTGTCCGGTTGGCGCATTTAAAGCCTACATTTAACACTTCATCATAAACAATTGAAATTACCATCGATGGTTTTATCCCAGAGTTTCAAATGCAGTTCGGTGTAGGTAATCTTGTAGACACAGGTTATTCTGTTGTTCAGTACCTACCAGGTGTTACTGTTACACCGGAGAAATAGAATGCCGAGGTTTTCTTTCGCAAATACCTCTCGAAATGGTTCTATAACTGTTCCAGGTAGTCTATTTCCAGCATGATGGGTTTCTACACAATTAATAGTAACAATCAAACAAAACCTAACGAAGCCGTCTGAGTCATTTACAAGGTTCACGGAACAAGCTACGGGGCAGTCACGGTAAGTTTGTCATTAGCGTTTTCATAATTCACACCTGGGTTCGGAAAACATTTTGTGAAATCAAATCTCCGTGAGTATAAATTTTTTTAACACCAGTTGGAGCCGTTAATTGCATGGATCGCTGACAGCAAGGTTTCACCGAGTTTATTACACTGTCAACACATGCAGCTGTTTGATTAGATAACGACATACGTGTGCACCTGCCAGGCCAGTAGCCACCAAATATTTGTCGATGTGACCAGTTTTCTAACGTACATAAGTTACTCCGAGACTCGAGTTTCACGAAAACCTCAGTAAAGTTTTCGCTGCAACAGACGTGTGCATTTCTGTAGTGTTTTGTGTGTGGTGCATTAGCTAATGGTAACGAACAGTCCAGTGTGTTATAGAATGATGTCGATCTTCGATGGTTGTCAAACCATAGGAATCGAACATCAACATCCCTTGATAACACACTGAATACATGGTTACTTGTACCCACCGTAACGCACATAGTGAACTGCTGTTATTCACAGAACAGTGCATAAATACACAGTTGATTCAAATCACCCAATCTAATTGAACAAAACACTGTCACTAATCGTCTACAACTGAACTGAATTATATACAAGTTCTTCAAAATCCACCTTCACACTGTATTCGTAGAGCCACACCGCCGCGATTGTCTTTTCTCATCATTTAAAATCACAGCTTCACACTAACAACTCCAAGAAACACTGAATATTTGTCTACTATTAATGTCGTCTGAAGCTGGCGCTGAACACTGTGTTCTGTTTAATGACCATCTGACTAGTTACTGATATGAATAAGAAGCGACGTATATCAAGTTTCAATCTCTACAGTATCAGACGTATAACACAACATACTGCGACTTGTCGTATAAGTCTAAATGATAAAGTTTAAGCTACTCTCAGCTGCGTCAACTTGCCCACATCAAGCATAAAGAGAAGCAGGCAAACGACGGCTTAGTTTTACATCTCACAGTAATAAACAGCACATGTATACTATAGGTCTGCAGCTGTCAATGTTTCCAGTACCACACAGTAAACAATAACTTGATGCTTTTGGCCGATTTTGCCTCACCGTTGTTACTAAATGCGTGTAGCCTATGGAAGCTACAAAGATTCAACATGTGTAGCATGTTCTTTTATTTTGTCGAAAATATTTTAGCACTACTGTACTGAAAACATTTGCGCTAACCTTAACAAAACATAACTAACTACTTTGACAACCATTACCTGCGAGTTTAAGCGTTCAAAATTGCGCACTTCTAATCATATTGCAGGGAAACTCACTCTATTATAGAATGTCCTCTTGACTAGTGAATACTGTATGCTAACTGGACCGTAAACGGAAAGTAAACTATCCAGACTGAAGCTTTGAATAAATGCTTTTGATGTATTACTGTAGGCCATTGAAAGTTTCACAATAGAAACGGCATGATCACAGGACATTGGCTGGATTAATGAGTACCAGTGTTTATTTCCAGTAAAGCCAAATATGGGATGTAAACAAATCTACGCAATTTGTATGTTATTATTTATTTAACCAAAGTGAAAACTTGCGTGGAAAAACAAACACGAGTGTAGTAGTAAATTTTAAAGAAATGTCAACGTCCAGATTTCCAAAAGCTGAGAGGTAGTGGGAAGTAAAGAGGATTGTACAGAAGTAAGCAAACTAGTAAGTCTATCAAATGAAAATGTTAGATATCACTAAACGGGCGAACAAAATAATTGCGTGATATGGATAAATCGTAAGACGGCTTGAAGTAATCTCATATTCACTATCGGTTTCAAGTCCCTCGTATTTCTTCAGTTGGAGATTCGAGGCGGGTGTAGATAGGGTTAGTTAATTACTCGAATCAATTCTGGTAAGCACATGAACAGAAAATGGAGTCTTCCATTAAGACATAAAAGACGACGATCTTTCTTATCATCAGATTGTAGAAGGGAAACCCAACTGGCTGTCCATTCAAGTGCATTGTGAAACCATGTGAACATGTTTGAACATGTGTGTCAACAGACAGGGAGTGACTGTGTTATTCTGACCACTAACTGAAGTGTTTTGACTCGGCTGGTTCAAGTTGTTGCCACAAATGACTGGCAAACATTTGTACGCTAATTCGCCAACGCATCTCTAACCAGAGCTTATTGAGACCAATCGCCCAGCAAACCGACCATGAAGCAGTGAGTTACCAATCTTAAACGGAAGCGACAGCTGAGCTTGGTTGGTTTAAACAGAGGACGACCTGCTGCATACTGAGATATGTGCAGTTCAACGGTTATTATAGTATCAGTCAAATGAATAGAAGAACCTTGAGTTCTTTAAGTTGTATAAACCCTACGTCTTCACTTGAAAGCGAAACTGAAGGAGAACCCCCCTCATTTGACTTATGAACATACACCAAACGTGAATTCTAAATATCCCGCCGAATAAAATGGTATCGAGTGGCGAAACGAATATCTGAATTGGGATATTTGGGAATAAGGTTACATCCCGCATGAAAACTGCCATAAAATGTAGCGCGAAGCTTTGGAACACAATAGTGTACATGGCTTCAACAGCAACCTTCAAATAAACTTCCATCATGCGCTTATTTTTTAACCGTGATAGATGTTGTTGCGGGACCCGGTAGTGGTCGCCTGTATAATAATATCCATTTTTTACGCAGTTATTCGGCTACCTACTACGCGACGCGTACGTGGCCGGGTTTCACTGTCGAACCAAGGTCAGACAATCACCGAAGAGCAATTGTTTGGTGGACATTCGGTACGACCGAATATTACATAAAAATTCTCTCGGCTCAATAAGAAACCAGAATATTAGGTTCAATTAACTTAAACCTTGCAGTCTGGAACGGGTGTAATATAGAACAGAGTGAGAAAAATAGGTTCGATTGTGCAAATTATGCGGATGTTGATGGTTGAGGGGGAAGCCAAAGGTAGTCTACAGTGAAGTGATTTTACACAAGAAGAATGAGGCTGGTATTTCCAAGCCTCATACATCCAGCGGAGGCAGGAATAAAGTTACGGAGGCTGCCAGTGTTTTAGAACACCGTTCAAGAATGTATAAGTCTGCTGATTGAACGCGCAAAACTAGCCAGACGAACATAACTCACCTAAAGCTTTTGAGGCCTCAGTAACACAGGCGGAGATCAACTCAGAAGTGCTTACGCTATATAATGCACCAGGAGAGGACTTGGTGATGTAAACCAGCTTGGCAAAATATGCCATTGAATTATTTGAGTCTGTGGCGGTTTTGTCGATCAATTACTGACCATCGTCTCTCTCTCTACAGAGTGCACAGAAGGGATACACATTCATCCCTGTCATAAAAGGATGTAACCAAATAGGACATGGACAAAAGTGATTGACTTTGTTTTCTTGATTAAAGCTCAACGTATATGTCATAGGGGACTCTCAGATACCTCGAACTTACCAGTCGTTCATGATTGTTGAGACAAAGTCAACAATGATGGAATGCAATTTGATGCAGACTTAGATTTCTATAAAACCTTGAATGGAGTTGTTGACACTAGCTCTTTACAAAAGATGATCAATTGTGGCAAACCCTTTACTGGTTGAGTTACGGAGTCTTCAGCTTGATTAAAATCCTTCTGCTTATGATGCGTTTGAGTACTCTAATAGTGTCACCGGTTTGGATAGAGCCAGAACCCAGATTTCTTACAAATGGTTTTTTCCAACTTAAAAAGAGTTTCAAACTACCTATTAATAATACTATAATAACATAATATTGAAACTGCAACAAAGTTTTGTTGAGCGACTGTTGTTAAAAAAATGCAAACGTCAAGGAAACGATTCAAACTATACCTGCTACTTTGTTAGACGGAGGAAACAGGTATTCAACCGCTGCTGCCTAAAATAAACAATGCATATTTATGGTTTGGACCAAAAACAAAAGGACTCATATAGCTTAATTCAAGGCGTCTTACTAATACTGTTCTCATTAGTTCAAACGAAATGCAATTTTGCTGGTTAACCATCTCAGGGCAGTCCTAACGAATATTGTTTTATGTAAGAGCGGATGATTACTATGATGTTTCCTTTTTTGATGACGGATGTCCTCCCTTATCATAGAAGGGTGTTATGTACTGTTCGCTGGTGCGTTGTTAGAATAAACAGGCCCATCACACTGGTCAGCGTGTTAATCTTCTTACGTAGGAATTGCTGACTTGAACAAGTTTGTCACATTGTACGTTGATCGGATGACCCGGACAGACTAAAGTTCGAAGCCAGTTTGTCAGTAGATGAAATAGGTTTAAGAGATGTAGACCGTGAAGCCATTTTGTTGGTTCCGTTTGACACTACTAATTTTTGTTCACCGCTGGATAGACATGCTATCAGAAAAACGTGGAAACAATGATATTTCTGTTATGAAAATACTAGTTCACTTTGGTTATGCACCAGTTTTGTTTTTTATATTTTTGTTTTATTTTTAGTCCACTGGTGGTGCGTGGGCTACCTGTACTGCAGTAGACTTGGGAAAGGTGTACGAGTATACTAAGCTTGAGACAAACTATTGACTTACTTTGCCACAAATACCGTAGTCCCCGTTTTCTCTTTACGGTTAAGCTTCACAATCTTCGTTGTTTGATCATTCCACGGAATTTAGCTGATGTTTTCTTTTCACTAGTCACTCTTGCATATAAGTTGACACTCAGCTATTACCTGGCGAGTTTACTCAATCAAACTCATGTCCGAAGTGAACTTACAGGTTATTTAGTGATGTTTACCCTAACCCCCGCCTCATATGATATAATTACTTGTTCGCTACTGCTTATGTTTAATGAAACTCACGAACAAACGGCTGAAATTAGATTGCTGGTCTAATCCGATTGTGGTTAACGGAGAAATACCTCAGACATCCAGTGTGCGTAAATGAGTATCATTTTTCCGGGTGGTGTATTCAATCCCCGGCACTTAAAAATCTGTGCTATAAGTGATTTTAGGTGCTAATAACTCATCAGGAACACATATCTGCTGGTACTGTTTAAGACAGGCTGATCGCAACAATTGGAAGGTCAGAAAGTTTGTTCCCGCTAGATAGATTTGGAGTACGTTATTGAGGTGCTTGCAGTTAAGTCTGACAGTAGGAAGTTAGTTGTTCATCTGATGTTTGTGGAGGGTGGCGCAAAAGTTTTGTTAGATACCACAAAATACAGCATAACTAAGTTGATGCAGAAGCCGCAAAGGACGCATTATCGGCTACATTCAGCTGCCTCATCGACTGGCTAGATACAGAATATTGCCTCTTGGTGCTTGCTGTCTTGAACGCATGTTGGATTGCTACTTTTCTCGACTGGGATTAACAGCGAAGAAGCCACTGTTGATGGATGTGATAAAAGTAGATGAATATAGTCACCTGATTATCAAAATTAGTTGGCAAGATATGACAATCGAATGAATAGCTTCCAGCTGCCTTGCGTTAGATGTGGGAGGTTGAATCCATCGGTGGTCGCAGCAACCGATAAGAATCTGCCGGTCAAAATAAAAATCAACTTTGACAGCGAATCACTTTCCCACGCAATGAACCGTAGATTTCAAGTTGCACGTCACCCACACTTGATCGCAGCTGTCGCATTCCCATAGACTTTCCAGTCGGCCCCTTTCGAAAAGAAGCACTAGACTCGAGTTTCGCTCTCATT
>JTDE01002249.1:0-16818 GCA_014338405.1 Paragonimus skrjabini miyazakii | reverse complement strand
ACAGTCTATTCTACTCATATGATCTATAAATAAGTCAGAGAGGGCACATCTCTCCTCTTCTGTTCCCGTTAGTTCCCAGTGAACCCCACCCATCATCCCATGGTTCAAGATCTTCTTAATAAACCCTCAAACCTCTCCTAAACCACCTGGAGTGCGTGGATGACGTATTACTTGCTGATTCGTGGAGGCTGTTCGTGGTTCATCTGTAGTGCGTTAAAGCAAACGTGCTTGAACTAGGATTGTATACAAACTTGACAGAACATGTTGCATACGAACGAAGTGGCTGACGAGCGTCGGAAGAACATCGAGCTGTATACTCGCCCGTTTTATATCAGCAACAAACATTCTGTCTGTCTCAGCGGGAAGGACAGACTTCCGATGACAATTATCAGGGTCCTGAAAATGTTAACAAACAAGATAGCTGATTGACACTAAAATTATTGCAAAAAATGAAGTCAAGTTTGTTGTACATCACAATCAAAACAGTAGTTCGCAGTTAACTCTAACTCTCGAAAAGCACGACAATCGCATATACACAAGACCATATAACTGCAGACAACTTGGTGATTCCTCGTATTTGGTGTTTCATGTCCTTCACATGGATATATTGTAGAAAACTGTGGAGCAAACTAGAGGTAAGCCACTATACACAAGATACCACTGATAATATCTAAACACGGCAGTGTCGGTTATGAGGTTGGTCAAGGTTCCAGCATGCTTCTCCCGCTCGGTGTGTATCAGCAATGGGGTATTTCCATTTGGTTGTGTTCGCGAGATAGTACGGAATTGGCAACACTCGTTTTTGCTGGCCTAAGCTACGTTGTTATTAACTGCGACTTCCGATTACACGACACTGAGGACTAATCACGCAATGTTTCGGGTACAGTGGGATTCAAGCAGCAGTTCTGTCTACGTGCACACAGGCTAAGTTAGTTTTGTTGGTAGACTAATGGTAACTAGTTTGTCAGAAAAAGGCAAATAAATGTAACACTCTACCTATCAAAAAGTCGGGTTATAATAGTTGCTCACTTTGTTTTCCTGTAAAGGAACACCAAAAAGACTGAAATCAATAACTCGGATCAGTGTGTATTTACTAAGCCTGCTAATATATTTGTTGGATTTGTTTGCGAGCTAGTTCCAACGCGCTTAATATTATAGGTACATTCATAGGTACATTTCGGATGGGTTTTCAATTTCAACATCATGCAACATGTTTCATTTTTCAAGTCGCGAGCTCACGATTTGTTTAGTGTTTCCATATGTTTTGCGTAAAATTTACTTGCCCAACAAATGTGTGAAGAGTATGCCATGTTGGATGACTACCAAATCTGACCACTGTTCACGTGGTCCACTCAGTGCACACGTAGGCGACAACATAAACATGTGAACGAAGTATATCAAAGGAGTGTACAGGTGCGGTGTACAGTGGTACATATAAATTATTTAACCAGAACCTACGCTTAGGTATGTAGGCCATTGGTGGTTCGACTGAAATGAGAAACAAAACATTAATAAACATGGAAGTTTCATGTAACGCCCCTCTTTCGAACAGACTTCGTAATCTGTACAATTAAGTAAACACACCTGACATTCGATGCCAGTATGTATTGTCAGGTATTTGCGTATTGTATCACGGCGGACTACAACTTGATTACACTCCATAAAGTAGCTAGTTTGCAGGTCACGACAATGATAGTATAAGGTACGACAATGATAGTATAAGGTACGACTGCCCTATTCAGACTAGGTGAGAATAGAGTCGGATGGGTTAAAATACTTTGCTCGACTTAATATATAAGAAAACGATTTGCTCAATCCTCAGAGACAGTTCAGTCTCTTTCCTTAGCAGGTGAAAATTGGAACCAATTTTCTTTAGGTCATCCTGATTTTGAAAACATTTCCGCCCTTTCATTAATTGAGTGTCACTGGTCGAATGAACAAACAAAATGTAAAAACGGAGACACGTTGGCAAGTTAAGGCATCGCCCCATAAACATGATATAACGCAGTATAACAACGTGCACTACCGTGAGTTTTTGATATCTACTTTGTCCAAGACCCGGCAAAAAACATCTGACATCCCTTCCTTGAACGAAATAACAGCGATGTATTTCTATCTCACTGATGTTTTGAAGACACCTAACTCGTTATGACAGATGCTGGATGGTGTGCAAATGAACCACAAGCGACTACCGGATTTCATCGTGTGCACAAATTTAGCAGAATTGTTTAGAAGAATGACGTAATTCTCCCACTAGTATTCCTAGTCATAGTTTAATAAACGAGTGCACCTGCACAGCGATAAGTTAGTTTTTGTTGAGTGACAGCTAATCAGAACTATGTATAACCATAAAACTTTCATGGCATAAACCTTTACAAAACTTACCATCGTTTACATCTGTTTAAGGAAATAACAAATTTTAATTAATCTGTGGATGTAACGTATGGTGTTCGTGATAATGTCTTGTATTATTCCAAGAAATGCTTCATCTTTAGTTATTGTTTATCAGCAGAGAAAATTGACTTGGTTTTTGCTACAATAAATCTGTTCATTTTTATTTGTCTATATTTGCACGGCTTTGCTAAAACGCATTTTAAATATCCCTCAGCCCGGCCATCAAATTAGTTAATTGGTGGCTGGAGATCGGTGCATTACTAACCACTTATTTACAGTTTGAATAATTCCAATGATTTCAGGTTTTTGTTACATATTTAATTTTTCTAGTTTGCTTTCCTTATCTTATCAAAATATTTGTTTTTTTCAGATGGTAAATATATTGATGAAACAACTGCGGTAGAATAATCCTTTACAAGTGGCAAATGTTTATTATATCATGCGATTGGTGATTTCATTAATTACACGTCAATAAGCTTTGGATATTACGGAGTAACTGTCGACCGTTTGTAATTTGGTGTTTTATATCTGTAAGTTTTCTGTGTAGAATAATGCTCAAACTGTGAAGAATGTGTACGTTTGTTCGGACAGATGTTGGTTCCGATGTTCGATCACTTTTCGGAAACGTCAAATGGATGAACTGACCATGAGAAGTCTTCCAACTTTAATCTTAGCCGAGTTTTTCATGTCATGAAGTGAACAAAAGTTAGGTATGGATTGATATCAGTTCGATCTAACACAGTTGGTAAATAATCTGGTACGATTTCCAAATAGTTGACAATCTAACCTGAGGGTTGCATGCGAACTTGAAGTAAACAACCGCCATTCATTCTTCACACACGAACAACCCAGATATCTTTTGTCTGCAAATTCCGCTTGAATAGTAATAAGTTGAGTTAAAAGTAGTAAAAATTTCAACGAAACTTTGCATGTAGCTTTTAGAATAAGTCGCATATAGCCTGCCTGGTCAACCACGCTTTTGATGCTTACTTTCGTAAAGGTAACCTACAAATGTAAAGGAATTTGTTGTGACCAATGCAGAATTCACAATGATAAATTGCTACTCAAGTCTATGCGCAAACAAACATTAGTGGTGACTCTAGACCCCATGTAATTAGACGTGCGCACATCAGCTCACCCTCACAAAATCATGCTTCCTGTACATTTCCGACAATAAGCAAGTATCTTCTAGTGTGATCATGAACAACAAAAAAGTCAACTATTAAGTTAAGTTTTAGGCTTCGTTGGTTTGATGAATAGTCGGCTGCATAAAAAGTCGTTGTGACACCGGCAATCGCCTGCACAGATTTCTGCCTTTTGACGAAGTGACAATCCTTTGTTTCCACTCAAGGATGTTGCCGTTCTACAAAGCAGTACATTCCAATGTTGCTAGTTCGGTAGTTATGCTGGTCCACACATTGGACACTATAGGTTCAAACAATCACCCGTGGTCGTTCGTTTACATTTGGTGGGAGTATATCCGTAGGTGGGCTGCTGTATGTGGATGAGGGTCAAGTTTCTAGCCTACTGTGCCCCATACACTCATAATTGTCTCATTTTCACCAGCATCTCTGTGTGTTCTGTGTATTACTTCATAACTAGCGTTGTTCCTTTTTCTTCCTTGGCGAACAACGATAAGTGCACTAGGCTTTCACATGTGAGATCGACAAGTCTGTTGTTTTGCGAAAACGATTATGGAGTAAGGTCTAAAACGTTGTGAAGATAAAACAAAAGTGATACGCTGTAAGATGCAAGACGGTCGATGCATCAGGGAACTGGCACTGTACCGAGCACCTCTGGTCGTACGTGGATTGAGACACAGCCAGAGAGCCGAAACCTAGCTGGGATTGTGACTTTTGTGCTCCACCAAGTCCCATGACACACAGGCCTTTATGGAGAGGCAACAGTTTGGATGTGCCAGTCTATAAGTAACCTCGTGTTGGTGGGATTAGGAATCATTCTGCTTCAGACACCAGCCCAGAAGAACCGGTGAGTTCCAACATGTATTTCTGGCACGCTCTCATTGGTTGGCTTTCCATGTTATGAGCATCACGTTGTCTGACATATCCAAGCTGTTATTCAAGATAAATCTGACATTTGTTAAATGACAGCATTTGCCAAAAAACGACAATGATCGTGTTCTCCTTATTGTGAGGGGTTTAACTCTACCACAAACAATTTGGGATGATCAGTGTGGATTTTCTCACGTAACGTGCGCATTTGGTCGCCGTAAAGCTGACCGCCGAAAATGCTACTGCACCGACTTCCAGTTTCAACACTATCATAGGGGTTGTAGACAGACTTGGCTTGAGGCCATGATTCCTGTTGGAAAGTGCGTTAAACGGATTATCTCGAAAGGGTTTCTCAATTTCTTTAAATTAGTTTGCACACAACAATCTCCAACATGAAAAACGTGTACCGTAGACCGTCGAATCCACTATAAGCAATAGGTATAAACGCAGACTCAGGCGACTCAAATAATACCTTCAACCATGAACGTCACTGTTGATACTATTTTACTTGTCGAAGATGGACACCTCACTCTCCAGCTATAAACAGCTTGAGGTTATAAGCAAATCACAATCCCAAATGAACATGATTAGCACGTACCTCGTAAAATCTGACAAGTTTATTCCTGCATTCCGTTCATCAATTCGGTGGTGTTATTGTTGCTTGCGTTCTCATATTTCTGATAGACAAATCACGTGCAATCTGAATCGGGTCTAACCTAGTCACTTTTCTTCAAGCACTTCTAACAATGTTACTTATATTTTCGGCGATATTGCCGCTCGTTGTGAAAATGACACCCATCGATTGCTTTTGTCGTTTGTTGTTTCTAAGCAGATATCAAATGTGGAACTAGAATAGATCACACAGCGTAGGACCTATGAATATGTGATATATTATTTGAGCATAACTCACTTTCTATTCCTTTAGCCGCTGCTTGCTGTTCTAAAATACGGAACAGGTCAGAGGGCATCCATTGATTAGCACGACAATGAATCTGTAGATCACATCTCATGAAAGCGAAAGGCTAATGCTGTTGATGGAGACACAACATACGATAAAGAGCATACGCTGCTTTGTATGTAGACTGAATAGCAGGGGTTATGTGACGTTTATAGAACAGTTTGTTATTTGCCATATTCTGAGTTAGTGTGGATATATGCGAACGAAATAACCGTGTTGTTTAGCTAGACTGCGTAGTGAATTCTGTACCACAGTCTCAAAGAGGACAGAGTTTGTGTAACTAACATTAAACCACGCAGACACACTAGCGGTCATATGCCGATTTGGGATGTTACGTGGAAGTAACATTTTATTTTGAGACTAACATTGCTCGTTTACTACAATGGATATGAAAAACAAGACAGAACTATTGAGTCGACGTTGTCAGGTCGTAGAGTGCCTGAGAAGCCGAGATATTTCGCATTATCTGGCTGATAAACTGCATTGCTCAGAGATACAATTGATTGTGTTGAACGGCTTTCAGCGAGCGTGTCTGTGTTGATATCGACGGTCACTGCGCATCACTCAACCGACTCCTCAAACCTGTTGCTGAATCCGTACCCAACTTGTTTTCAGTGACTGTTTGACCTCTCCTGACCGTGCAATCAATACAGAACACTTTCTCATTGGCCAGATCTAACCACTGGTGACTGTCAGCTGCAGGCAACATTAACCCACAGATGAGAGTTTGGATGGGTGCTAATGAATAGGTTTTGCAAGCCTGGTTATGTCCGTTGTCAGGTGAACAATTATGATATACCATCAACGAAAGACAATCAGTTCTCTGGTCAAAATTCCTGTAGACTTGACAGAATGGATGTGGATGAAACTACTGTTGTGCATGTTGTCTTTGTTTTTGGTGTGACGATCATTCAAAACTTCTACATGGACTTTAAAGTAGGTAGCAACTAATGCGAAATAAATGGAAAGCTAAATGACAAATTAAGGAGGGGACGAATATACTGGGTTAAGAATTAATACACAAACCCAGTTCAATTTGGGGATCTCACTGGAAGACAGTGTGTTTGTCTCTCGTGTGAAATCATATATATAGTAGGTTTTAATTACAAGATGAAATATCGTCACTCATTATGGGTCCTTTGAATTCGACCTGTTTTGCCACTTACAGGTAAGTTTTGTTTGTGTTGCAGTGGGTTGAGCTAACAGTTTTAGCAAGCATAATTGCGTTTGAAAAAAATCGAAACGTCGTGCAGATATTACGGTTTTTCAACAGACATTAGTGAAAGTGTTCAAACCAATATCGATCAGGTTTAACTGAACAGTTGTAATAAATATTTTATAGTACATTGCCTTTCAAAATAACATTGTTCCTTTGAGTAGTATAACTATTCTGTTTTGAGATTGTCGGCAAACTTGCGAGCCAAGACATCACGTTTAAGTGAACTTATAATTGAGGATACCTTTATAAATTTTCTGTCGTTGACCGTGAACCACACATGCCTTTTGTGGAATGACAATGTATTTTACAGTTATTGTATCGCTTCTAATGAAGGAATAGAAACGTGATACTTTCGGCCCCACGTCACTCTTTAATCTTGGCGACTGTACTTATTTCGGCAATTTGCAACCAAAAGCAATACGTACTTTCTTTTAACCATCAAACAGCATGCATAACTTTCTATCAATGACGTCCCACACTTTTGATTCCAGTTTGCATGCATTTTTGATCAAAATATTTTGTTCCATTTCTTTTAGTTGTTTATTCTGTTTTGTTATACTTCCTATACGGTAATCACTCACAAAGCAGATGACGAAGCAGTTGACGAATCAGTTAGATGGCAATCAAAGCCTGATACCGTACATACTTCTCAATCAAACTATAATACGGTAAACCCCCTAATGATAGCCAATGTTACGAATATAATACGTTGACCACAGTGAAAAGACTGCTTGCATCTGATTCTGAGTTCGTCCATCGCCGGATGCGGCGTGTGTAACAGCGAGATGCGTATTTATTCAGTCAGATCTACTAGCTGTTGTTTGGCAGAGACATCTCACTAAAGGTTTCATGTTTAAGTTGGTAGGCATTACTATTTTTCATGTCATAGGGTTTATCGAAAAGTTACTTTGAAGTCAACTGATATTTCAACAATGTTAGTGTGGCAGCACAATAAGAATTCGCGGCTACTTAGCGAAAACCACTGCACATAATCATCCGTGGCTTTGCCAGATGAGGTATACTCAGTCACATGCGTTTAAATATTGCCCATACATAACTACTTTTGCTTACCAGCATAAAATTCACCGCACAGACTCCACGACTGACATTGTACTAATAGTCAGATTAATTACGCAATTTTCTCGTGCTACATTAGTGCATAATAAATTTTGACAATTCAGACACATTTTCATTACACTGACATCCAATAAGTGTAGTTTTATACACAAACGGGTCTTTTTCACTCCATTTAATTGACGATGAAATGCCACTCTTTTAATGGCAACCGTCGTCACTATTGCTCGCGCTATATTATATGTACGCTTTGCTACCCACATGCGTGCCCACCAAATCCCCATTTACCACCGAGGATATTAATTACATTGAACTCATTAAGTCACACTGGTCCATAATCGTATTACACTGCAGGCAGCTGAATGACAGAGATTGACTTTTTCTGCAAACTCACCTTCTGAATTTTCCGGAGATGCTGCGGCTTTGAGTTCTGAGTTTTAAACCAGTGAGTAAGTGAGGAACGGTTTATGAGCAATTTTTGACCGGTGATACTACTAATGATAATTCCAAGAGCTAACAATTTGGTAGTGACTATGAGGTAACATCAATTTGCATGAAGAAATCCAGAGCACAGCACCAAGAAATCTCTCACCGTTGTGCTCGACCCTTCAGTATGTTAGTTAGAGTTATCAGTTTTCATTAATTCTATTTGGACTTCCTACTCATCTAACTATTTGGAACTATTTCAACACAGATTTGTTGAACACACTTTAATCACTCGCATATAATAACGCTTGACATGGCAGGCCGTGTTGAAGATCCTGCAACAGGTTGCTATTTCGCTTCATTTTGAAAATGCGACATGTTGAACACAAATCATAGAGCAGCAAACTGTAATCAACATCATCAGTGGTACTTCAACCATGTTTTGATTACTACTTATGTTGATCATGTCGACTGAATGTGATTTCGGGTTGTCAGTTGGCGTATGGATACACATACATTAATAGCAGTTCGGCTATGTACAGGTTAATTAGATCACAGACTTTCATTCTGGTTAGGAAATATATGGTTTTCATCAGGGCTACCAAACTGAATATGAGCAGAATACGCCAATGCCCCTAAGTTTACTCACGATAACGCAATTAACATAAACATTACCAGTCAGAATGTTCGGTTTCAATTAACTTGTTAGGCAGAATAGTTTTAGTCTATATTGCAATGCCAAATTTCAAGCAATGTTTCTATTGGTCATAAAACTGCTTCCACGTCAACTGCAATAGAACTATGGTTGTTGTCGTATGCAGAGGCTTCTCAGAGGTTCTAGCTATATTTTCACATTGGCCAACGTTCAGTATAACAGCTCCCAAACTGGAATGTCTGCATGACTAGATAGATGGGTCTTGCTCAACGGATACAATGTAAATCTCCCGGATATTTGCATTTCGTCTATCACTGCCCTAATTACAAACATATCGGGATATTTGACATAACACTTCTGTCAATTCTAGCATTAGTATTCGGCAGTAGACGTACACATTGTTTGGTCAAGAATAGTTGTGACAAAGAAGGGCCTGGTATATTTGCATCAGGTGGGCTACTGATTTGGTAATACAACATACACGGTGCTACCAGGGACCGCAGTTTCTAATAAATGTTAACTTAGCTCAGTGTATATCAGGTTTCCGACAAAACATGTTAACAACGTTATACAAGATATTCAAACTGTAAATAACGATATGACGAACGAGCTGTTTCAATAAAAAGCAAATGTTCAGATTGATCCTGAAAGTCAAATTAATGATCGACGATTAACCGTAGCCTGTGCATTCGATTTCATGATACTGGTGTATTGTAGATTATGCTATTTTTGCGGATCTTGATGTTGATTTCAGTGTCACTGTTTGACGATCGCCCTTTCCAGTTTGCGGCCTGTCTCACGACGCGTTTTGGCAAAACCCCTATACTTACATCGGTTGTAAAAATGGAAGTCGGAGAGGAATTGTGGGTTCCGGCTGGATTCCTTAAGCGCCCTACTACCTCGACCGGTAGAGTGCTTTCCGCTTTTGAGCATGCTATTTCCATGGCTGATTCTGATCTAGCTGAAGCCCAAACTTAGCAAGCTTGGGTTTTATTTAAATTGTTAAACGTGCCACACACGTCTTTTTATTTCTAATATAAAACTCATTATCAGATTTCTATTGAGGTGATTCTAGTGGTCATTCACTTGGCACCCTTAATCATTTGGTACATCGGTTTACATTTCCAAAATTTTAAAATCAAAATAAATAAAATCATCACACTTCCGTCATCATATAATGTGTTAAATAACATTCTATAATTCTATTGCGCTGAGTTTGATATCGTTATTTGGCCAACAGTTACAATTGACTGAATATGAACAAAAATCTTCTATAATGTATTACTCGAAATTTTAATCTCATAACCTTTGATCCAACCAACTATATTCATTTGTGAGAACAAACCATCTGTTATCGAACAATGGCGCCTTCCTTGAGCATGTGCTTTCATGCGCTAACAAAGCAAACGTCGCTCACGGTCAGCTTCGTTGCACTGACTGTCGGTTGTGGCAATGTTAACCGAGAAACTATTCGCTCTCTACTGTCTTAACACTGTTGCTCCAAATTTAAACTACGTCAGAATTAATCGCCTCCACAACAATTGTCTGTTTATCGAGATTTACCATCACTGAGATTTGGAACAGGGCGCCCACGTTAGCAGAAGTTACACTTACGTATGGGCATATCTACTTAATATAAGCTTGGATTTCCGTAGGTTTGCAACTGGACTACATAACTAAGCACCACCTAACGAATCAAAATGTTGTCATCCACGGTGCTCGGTTTTCTTAATATGATTACGACTTCGAGCTGAACAGATCACCTGAGGTAAAATGTCACAAAATGTAACTGTATTTTCAGGTAATATTCTTCAAAAATAAAGTAGATATATTTGTATTATTTGTTAATTTTTCTAAGAAGAATAATTCTCGTTCAAAATCCGTTGCGAATTGCTCACATATGTTTGCAATGGTTCATTTATGCTTACTTTCAACAAACGCTTTTCCTACATCAAGTGAAACAGTTGGGACAAATGAAATTGCTAATATTTTCTCAATCCTAACTATGAGTAAAACCGATTTCAATTTTGTGTCATTTTCATACCATCATTTGAAAATATCAGTATTCAGCGCAAAAGCCGGCCAGTTTGGTTTTCGTGAACACTGTACCATACTTAATTTGGCTTTCAAGTTCCAGTTAACTGCGCGCTTTTAATCACTTGTCGATTTTGGGTTTCCTTCTGGTTAAATTCAATTAACCTTCAAAAGTGACAGTTTTGTCCTCGTCTACGAATACTCACTCCCCGCGTTTGTTTGTGTGAACTAATTTTGCGCGATCGTGAAAGCTTATTGAGATCTTTCAGCAGTCACAGAACTTTTCTTTGAGTTCGTTGAAAATGAAACTGACGATTAGTGACAAAACTGATACTGAATCTGATGGACACTGTGCAATGTAGGCCAGCTTAACTGAAGACCAGCGCAGTGCGCTTAACTGTTTATGAAACAAATGAACGTAGATGGGATAGTCAAGTTAACTAAGGGTTTCCGATTTAACATAATAACACTTTTCATGAAGTCGTAAGATTGATTTCGTTTTCGATTGACTCACTTGATTCTTCACTATCCCCTATATTAAAAAGCAAAATAAAGTCAAGTTCGTTTCAACATGCTAGAATTAATATATCACAGAGCAATAATCTGTTGTCAAGAATTGGTCAAGACATCATTCTTTACTTGTTTAGAGAAGAAACAATACCCAAGGGGAATGAAAGAACATTCTAAAAATATCTGTGATATATTCTTTTGTAAGACACAATTTCATGCATACCGAATGATTTCATGTTTTATGACATCTGGTAGAATGAAGATTTTACTTACAGGGCACTTTTGATTGAAATTTGACAAAAAGTAGAAAGATGATAGATTGCATGCAAGAAAAAAGAATTCCGTAAAAATGTCTGATGCGTAAAAAGTATGCTGATTTTTGGAATAGTTTTACAGTGAGCGTTTAACAAACAGTTGCAAACAAGCTGACAATTTCTTAGCTTTTTTGTACAACTACAGGTATTCGTTCAGTGGAACACAGGCGTGGAACTGCTAGTCTTCATAGCTGAAGTAGTATCTAATATGTGACTTCCAGTATACAAATTACCTTGCACATTTTGCAAATTGGTTCCATAAAATGAAAACATTTTTGCATGGTTGACGACAGAATGTCTGTTGGTAAATACCATTGTTGGTGGGCAATCTTCTCTCAAATGTTTGACTACTCCAAATTTTACAAATCTATTAGTTGTTACATTTGATTCGCGTTCTATCAATATTAAACTTGGCCATTCATTTGCAAGTTTCATCTAACTCCGTACTATTTAACTTGTGAGTAATGTTGCACTGTGAATGTGTTGGCAGTACTGTTCACACTGATCTACGACGATCTTTTTCTAGCGGTTTGCATTGTTTCCTACGGGAATGAACTTCTTTGAGTCATTCTGTGATACTTTGCACCTTCGTCATGTTCGTGTACATATAGGGTTGAATATGCTCCATTTTTTATGAATCACATAGTAAAAGTGCGAACAAAACTTAAAGTGCTGATCGGAATGCGTATGAACATTGAATGTGGATACACCTGAATATGTGGAAGACAGGTCTAACTGATGGTTCCAAATACCATCACATTGCCGTAATTGCAAATGAAATTACAACGGAGTTAAAATTTTGTTAAGAAAACTCTACCAAGTTTGGGAAACACAGTCGTCTTGTCTCTGGTTGTGTCCTACCTAGTTTGATTTATCACAACATTAACACTGTTAGGCTTATTGGCTTCTCATGGTAGAGTGTTTTTCGACTAGTAAATCTCAGTACAAAAACTTTCTTGCTTACTTTGCAACCTGGTTTTAAGCGACAATCTTCTAAACTTTCGGGCACACTTAATGAGATGAGAATTTTGTGTGGACCACTTCGTGGGTGAGGATAACTCAACCCTTTGAAGTAGTCATTACTCTCATTCTCGATAAACATTCACCAGGTGTCATGTAAGTTTCGTATTCCAGCGTCCCATGACGTCACACATGATCCGTCGTTAAACGCTTCTGTTGAATTCTCCACAACTGCACGTGTAAGGAGTGAAGCATTTCAACGATGTTAATAATTCCTGACGAAATGGTACACTTGTTACAAAAGTTTTGCGGTTCCTATCTGGCGGTATGTTCACCGCTGTTCGCAGATATGATTTCACAAGCTTAAACTTAGTTAGATATTGCCAACTTACTATTCAGCACACTGGACAGGGACAAGGTGCTGTATACACTCTTTTATGTTCTACGGCAATAAACTACCTTGTATTGCTCTGGGCGAAAATTCACATTTTTACAGGTTTATATATCATCAGGATTTGCTATGTACCATCATTCACGTTTTACATGCTAAATGTTTGATAAATATTTTAATTGTTTGAATCGTGTACACAAATCAACCGTGGATAAATCAGCACGCGTAGTAGACTGATTTAATCATTGAATTCGGTTACTGTAGACGAGTTCTGTTGCACCTTAGTCCGAATTAAAACGTCCTGCCTCTACACAAAATAAGCATCCTTGAACTATTTGACCAAGTAATTTGATCAGAACCCACATTAAATGCTGTACCGCTCTGTGCCACCTCTCCTCTTTTCAACTAAACCTGGACAACGTCCTTCAGACGGAATACAACTACGTCGCTCATGTTACGTGGTATCGCGTTTACCGTTGTTGTCTTTTGATGACAGTAATTTGCGAACAGTGCAAATTTTAGGTCAACAAGTTTTCAAAATAAACATCTACGTTTAATAAAATAACTGGAAAATGTGTTTGCCCGGAACAGTGATGTTTCAATTTATGTCGTGAAAGTACAAGTTTTATTACTAAAATGTTAGTCGAGACCATCGAAATGCGGGATTGTGTGAATTCTGTGTATGTCTATAAATTTAACATCGATGATGCTAAATATACAACAATCATTTACTGATCATTTACCGGTTGTTTGGCAGAACCTCCTCATTGCCGACTTTGGAATTAGATGAGAATATCTCGGTACTTGTTAAAATTCATAGACCTATGAACAAGTTACTTTGAGATGCTTGTGATATTTCAACGATGATATGTTTGCACCGTACTGTTAGGTCAGTTCAACGTAGCAGCAACCATTGTGAGTAATCATTGGTGGTCACACTATACACAATTTATTCTCCTACATATGTTTCGATATTATCTGCGATTATTGAATGTTGCCTACATACATACATACAATTAACTGCATGGATATCATGAATGGCACTCACTCAGGGACAAAATTTGTTCGCACTCAATTCTGCTACATATCAGCATAGTGGGTTATTGGGTCACGCAACCACTTACATCGTATTCCTGACATCTGTTACACTTGTGTGTACGCAGAACATGGTATACATCTGCCCAATTAACTACCGTCGAGATGTCACCTTTTGCTTGCGACTGTCGCAATTGTTACTTGTGCTGTATTCCATGTATGGTTTGCTGCACTCGCTCGTGGCCATCGAATTGCATCCCTCAGTGGTGACATGAGTTTCACTGGGTTCATCACTAAGCACTAGTCGAAAATATATCATACTGAAAGCAGTTGAATAAGAGACACCGGAAACTCTCAACGAAACCCACTGTCGTATGGGTCTTCCGTAGTTTCTGTGCCTAAGAGTTTTGGGATTTACACCATTGAACAAATGAGGGAAGGTTCGAGGTTAGTCATTGACAAGTGGTGTTAGCAATGTTAATTTCCTCAGTCAAGGACTGGGCAAGGTAACGGGCTAACTTCTTCGAGTTTGACATTGTAAGTATTGGAGAGCCTTGGAAAATATTTCCGATAAATTTTACTCATACCTTCCATTGCGTTTCGACAAAATACGTCATTGTTCTACCGAAATCAATAAGTGAATAACTCAAAGTAGATCAAGCATGGAATTGCTGCAGACATGTTCGATTTATTGATAAATCTATTTTCTTGAAATTACAGATATCCACTTCTCCTGACAGAATTGCCAACACGTTTTAACGTGCTCGCAGTCACTTGCACTAAACAGAACATTATTATTAACGACTCTGTGTTTTCTTTTTTATTTTTCTCAAATGTTGGATGCTTGAAAGAATTTGGTGAGATCGCTTTCAAACGAGTGGTTGTCAAAAGATCCTACCACGTAGGAAGGATCACTTCTGCTTGATGGAAAAAACGTACGAGTAAACGTCGATTATACATCTGATCATTTTGTTGCGTTTGTTTTAGCAACATTAAGACGCACCAAACGTGTTTATAGTCAACACTTGTAATGACCGAGAATATTTCTAACGTTGTGTGATATGTATACACTGATGCACATTACAGTTTACCGCTGTCAGTAGAAAGCTTAGTGGTGGATTATTTGAAAATACTCTTCCTCCGTCGAGATAACCGTGGGCGATGTGTCAACAATTTCGGAGGTCCGTATCAATAAATACGCAGGAATATATTTAAGATTATTTGGAAATGCTTTAGTTAGTGAATGACAACTTTGTAAAACTACGATGAAACATGGTGTTGCACAAATATTCGTACAGGCTTCAATGCATCCTGCGTAGTAACCGGAAGGACACTGAGTCTGCTGATTTCATCATCCAGTAGACCAACGCAACCTGTTTCCACACTCTGCCTCCCAAAATCATTAGCAATCCGATTTTCTACAAGGATTTTATCAGACTTTTGTGAAAATGGTTCAAATCAGTGGTATTCCAAAAATGGCTGCATGAAACGTGAAGTAAAACTGAAACTCTGCACAGTTTAGTGGTTATGTACTGAGTGTAGCTAATGTCATCGGTTTTCGTGCAGCACATGACGTCGAAATAATACCTACCCAAATGACCGTATGCTTGAATTTAACGAAGTGCCAATTAAAATGTCTTCTTAGGGCGAATTATGAGTTTGAATATAAATTTTCTATCTTTCAGTAATCCTTTTTGTGGGGCGCTTGGTATTGACGATGAAATGCCGAATAATGATTGCATTCGTTAGCCGCCATGGAACGCAAAACTAAACACTGTGGTATAACTAAGAGAGAAATGTGTTCATCAAAACTTCAAACCGTGAATCACCTCAGTGAAAGTGCCGACTAGGTGCAACGTTCAGGTAGACTATGTGGGCGAGCAAAATATAAAGGCGTTCTATACACATCCGACAGAAATCGTTGCTAGGCACAGGTTAACTTGACTGTTGTGCACATTTTCGATGATTACTCTATATGGAAAGCTCTAAGAAACTGTTTCGTTCATCTTTTGCAACAATGTGAAAGTGATGTCATCCAATCTGTGTTAGCTACAGAAACAACCAGCGTAGACTAAGAGTTGCGTTTTCTGCATTATTTGCTAAGAACCCGTAGTTTTCAGTTGTAAGAAAACATCTTGTCGTGGTTTGCGATTCATTTGTAGCGAGGTGTTTAGGTGCAGTAAGAAACTTAAGAATAAATCCAACTTCTACAGTCAGTGATTAATCATTCATAAATTTTCTGTCATGATTACCTGCATAAAACATTTACGGGACCATCATTGCTTCAAATGAAGAGGCAAAGGCACACATAAGGTGCACAAAATTTCTCAAACAGTTTTCCGTAAAATTGCCTTCATGTAGTCCTGCCATTTTTCTACGTATAAGCCCTTATTGGCACGAGGTTGGCTGTGCATTTAACTATAACTCTGATTATGAAGGCTGAGTTATTCTAAATAAAAGGGATATATTGTGGTTTCTGTTGTGTGTGTATGTGTGACCTATCAAGGATTCACGTAGATGATATGTTAAATTTCACAATAGGAAAACATCTACAACGGAGAGATAAACGGCTAGGAATGGAGAATCCTTGAATATATTGCACACCATTATAGAGATGATTTGGCTGTTTGAATCGGTTAAAAATTCCAGTGGACTTTCAAAACTGATCGGAAAAGTAAATTTTCCGAATAGCTTAAAAAGTCTTCCGACAAAACTGGACATTTAGTTACACTCAATCTTTTCAGCTGAAATTATCTGCCGAAATAAAATTTAGCAGAATTTTGGATTCTGATACTGAATGAATATACACCGAGGTTTGTTTGATTTACATGTTAGC
>JTDE01002248.1:97180-107648 GCA_014338405.1 Paragonimus skrjabini miyazakii | reverse complement strand
TGCACAGAGTTCACTTGGTTGTAAGTTGTATAATTTGCTAACCGTTGCTTATTTATGTACAGAACCAGTTTTATCTGAGTAAACCTTCAACATTCCAATCTTGTTCTGCCCTGAATCAAGAGGTTTACAACCGCCCCGATAGACTGCGTATAGCCGTGAATCCTGACAGATTCTACAGTCTTCTTCTTTATACTTTTCTTCTTTTCACTTCAAATATACCCATTACGATATTGTGAACAAAGACATATAGGCGTACATATGTTTTCGATCATTCATCTTCAGGCCGGTACAATTAGGTAAGGACTTAATAGAGTTAGATCGAGATATCGACCAAACTTATTACAGAGAAACTCGGTCACTGGTCAGTCAAATTGGCGATGACTTGATTGGTCGGTTACGTCACATTTGTCCATTGGTTTGACCATGCAGGTTGGCCATCGGTCCGGTGGATTTGTGGCTATGGTAGGTGCAGCGTCTGAACAAACCGTTTTTGATTACATAATACCGGTCAAGCAGCCTGATTCCAATCGCCTCGGCAGTACAAAGTGTTCTCATTCGAATCCCTTTTGATGGGTTGCCTGGCACGCGATATACCACTTTGAAGACTTGATCAGTGTTCATCTGGTGTCCATTTTCAACCCAATCAATCAGGCTGCTTGGCCCGGTATTATGTCATCAAAAACGGTTTGTTCAGACGCTGCACCTACCATAGCCACAAATCCACCGGATCGATGGCCAACCTGCGTGGTCAAACCAATGGACAAATGTGACGTAACCGACCAATCAAGTCATCGCCAATTTGACTGACCAGTGACCTAATTTCTCTGTAATAGGTTTGATCATTAACTCGATCTAACTCTATTAACTCCTCACATAATTGTACCGGCCTGAAGATGAATGATCGAAAACATATGTTCGCCTATATGTTTTTGTTTTCTTCTTTTAGCTTGGCTGTCCTTACTGTTAATGTGAATGGCAGTTTGCACTGCATTACCGTTTAGTCAGTTGTATCGCCGTTGTGAATAATTTTTTTCAGATGAATATCACAAACTAATTGGTGATTTCAAACGATATGAACATGGCTTGACTAAAGGCGTCCTAAATAACTATGTTCTATCAGGTATGCTCTCTTTGTCAGATATGTAGACCAAATGGGAGAAGGCCTATTCCATAGCAATATGCCGTACTGTGTACTGGACACTGGCGTCAGATCTTTCGGAATATCGGCCTTATGTTATAAAGATATAGGCGTTTTGTAAAAGTTGGTGACATCGGTAGTGTACCCAGGGAAGCAATAGCAACAAACTGCAACAAGTGGAAAATGAGTGTGGAGAGATGTGCACTCATTTATTCGGGCAAGAGAAGAAAACACGCTTCGGAGGTAAAAACAAGGATACGAAAAATAGCCAACGCTACATTCAAGAGTAGTCGGTCGGTGCAACGAAGTCAACAATAGCAACACGAAGAAGTTGCTTTAATAATTCTTGTTGGGCGAATCTGTAGCCGTCGCCTCGCCCTCTCACAGGGTCCATCACGTGACAAGCCTAAGTCTTTAGATGACGCAATGCATGTCCACACATCCAGCGACCCGAAAACCCTCTTCCATATCCGAACGCACGCACGCGATCCGCCAGTTGGAAAGTTCCAACTGGATGCGATTCAGTGCGGTCAACAAACAAGCACACATGACGCGGTTGGACCCGGATCGGAATAGAGAACTACATAACTGGACAAGACAGGACACGGTCCAGACGAACGCCACTGAAGTAAGTTTGTACACCGATCCCATCAATAAAGATCCAAATTATTTGATTTAACCTTCTCATTGACTATCGTTGAGATATCGTTATTTGTTAGTGGGTACTCAAGCTATTACGGTTAAGAGTTCCACTACAGACCCGAAGTAATGTACACGTAAAAGTGAAACAATTTATGAGCTACAGCAATGTCAAGTCCACAACGGTTAACTGAGGCCATCTGTCTTTCTAAGTCAGTTTTAATGCAGCTTGGTAAACTGGTTTTTATCATCAACATCCATGTGGATGATGTGATGACATACATCTTTTTGTGGGACGGCGGTGAGAAACTGGGCTGTAATAGGTTTAATGACGGCCGCATCTCTGTGCAGTGCATTGAACCCAGTTCTGAAAACCTTTTGGTACGATAACTCACCTGACCAAATTTTTATAGTTTTTACTTTTTCACTCGAAATGTTGAAGTCCAGCATTATTTTCTTCCAAAATGTTATCAACCATGCATTTTTGGTCTACGGTACATGAGTTTCGTTACCCAAGTTTCGCAGTAAATAGAACTCCTGGGGGTATTGTGAGAATTTTTCTTGGAATGACAGACAGAAGTTTCAACCAAAATACCAAAGATCTTTAGTTAGGTTTATTTGTGTGGAGAAAATCATAGGAGAGCTATGTGCAATTAAAACAGGTCAGTAACAGCCTGACTGCAAACAAGCCAAGTAATCGAAACTTCCTAATCGTCTGCACAATCTGCACGATTTTTCGATGGATGCACAGAACGGGCTGTATTCTCAGCAGGCGACCAAGTCCCAGGAGAATCCAAAGGATTTTGTTCCGTTGGTGAATATGCTGACATCGGTGTGGAACGGGACTGTTTATTCAAATTTAGTTGACCACAAGTAAATAAAGCCAAAAGTCGAACACGGTAAAACTGAAAGAAGAAGGCGTAAATGTAACCGTTAAGAGCATAGTTGATGTCTTTGATTGAAGTCAGTAGCCTGGTCAGATGGGCGTAAAACAGCAGACGACATGGTGGTGATTCTGGACTCAAGCTAGCTCTAATAGAAATGGTTATGCTTACTGGACAAGTGAAACACAAATATAGACCGGAGAGAATAAGTAAAGCAATAACACGATAAGCCTCACGTCGATTCTCGAGCACAGTAGTTCTTCTTCTTTGAAGGATGCTAGCCACCGTAGGATTCAAGGTAACAGATGATGAAGCTACCTCCCTCGGTTTGGCATCAGAACCTGTTCGCCACGTATTAATGTGTTTGTCAGTGTCTTTTGTGTTACGAAGCAGACGGCGACGGGTGTGCAAGCGAGCCAACTGGTAGGCAATCACCATGTTGGTCAGCAAGAGTAAAACGCAGGGTAGCATGTAAGTGAACAATGTGCTGAATATGAACGGTAATATTTCGTTGCCATTGGAAAATTTATTTGGGTTCAGAGTGCAGGAATTGTAATGTGGTTTGATGATAAATTTTCCACCTGAAGAAGCAAGAAAAAATAACTGAGATTAAGTTCTGAGTAGTGGGTATTGTGACCATGTACACAAGAACAGGAATGTGAACTACTATTTTTTATAGTTATTACCTGATAAATGCACTAGATGAAAATACTTGAGAAGACAGAATTGATTTTCTTTTGTTCTCAGCTGCATAGTTCGTAGTGTGCATAATATAATGAAAAGCTATGATTTGATTTCTCAAAGCCAATCTTTCAGGTAACAAATTTATTTTTTGCCTTCAGCCCATAACCGTTATAACTTTTCGTCGGGGTACACATAACACGAAAATGTTATAAGTTCACCAGTGTTTGTACCATATCAGTCATTCTATGCAGAACTGTGTGGGAACACAAAACTCAGGGCTATCTACATTGGAGCTATTCAATTGAAAGCTGCCCGACCTTGGAGAGTTGTTTCCATAGTTTGATTGGTTTTCCGTGCATTTTTTCAAATGCTGGTTAAACGGACAAGTTTCACCAATCTACTCAAAGTGGATATCGGTTACCGACATTACGCTAGTGTGATTCCAGCCATACAGCAAGAAATACACCTTCCAGAGCAACAAAAGATACAAATGAAGAAATTTATTGCTGGGTATCTAGACAGGTTTAACGCAGTTATCAACACGTTGATGACGAATCCCCACTACTGTGCAATCTGACATCCAGTGAGACGGATGGCTTTAACTAAGCCATACAAAAAGACACCCAATATAAAACGGGGTGCTTTTTAACCGAGAGGACATCACAGATACAAATGTCTGTATAGTAATCGTGAAAACTACACAAAAAAGTTATCCAACTTAACCAGAATGTATTGACATATTATCTCATTCTATGTAATGGTAATTCGCTAGTGATGTTGCGCAGATTCCCCTTTTAAAAAAACGAACTAGTTTTCAATACCAGTAGGAGTACAATTGTTTGTTTCGAATAGTAACACACCTGAGATAGACAAATTGCTTTCTTTGCTTGAACGCTCGGTGAATGCTTTGTTTTTCAGAGTAGTCTTCATGTATGTAGTCCGTCCCACTAGATTACGATAATTATACAGAAGCGTCAGATGTTTTGAATGGCCTGCAAGAAACGTTACCGTGAACCTATGGCGCATGTCTACTCAAGAAACTTGTGAAAATCAACTGTTTTCATCATGTGCCAAGATTGAGAACACATTCTCGCGAGAGTGATGATGTATATCTGGTGAAGTATTTGAACGTACGGTGATTGGGTGCAACGATGATCCAATTAAGTTTTGGGGAGAACCGAGGAGAAAGTATTTTCTTGGCGTTAGTAAATTCTGACTCAGTTTGGCACTAACAATGAGTTCGTTATTGACTTCGTTTGATTCGATTCATGTTTTACCTGAACAGCTAATCTAAAGGTGTGCAAAGAATTTTGCAAAATTTTTCAGAGTTCAAACTTCCTTAAGTAAAAGTTGCTCAGATGTAATTTACTAATTAGCTCACACATTGTAGTGCCCACAAGTGGCAGAGTAATACAACCCGCAGGCTGCAGACCAGCAAATTGTTTGCTACGTTGAAGAACAAAATCTATTCAGGTAAAGTTGACTACTGGTTTTACCACTGATATAACGGGAAGAAAGTTCATTGGCACTTTTCAGTAAAACTGGTTACTGGAATGAATATATAGTGCACTGTGTAGGGTAATGTCCTTGCATCAGAAACGCACCATTGCGTCTTGTATCAAGAATGTGCATTTGGTTCCAACTACGCGCCCTACAATCCTTGTTTTTCAACAGAAAATTTGCCAGTTGCACAAGGTGAACCTCTGAATAAATAGTGTTTTATCGAAGGGGTTGCTGAAGTAATGGATTAGGCTGCAGTGATTCCAAGTTGTATTCTCACTTGATAACGATAAGGCTGCAGCGTTTCTCACAAGATATGCTGATATAATGTACAGTAAAAATGGCCTAAATTTAAACGAAGATTCTGCAAGCAAATGCACTTTCCTACACGATCCCTTTCACAACTTAGCACTGCCTTCCGAAGTTAACTGAGAAATGAAGGTAACACAGAAAAATTTAGATGTTCCCAGGCGTTCTAACGAGAACTTGGTATAAAAAGGTACAACCTATCTGCGCTAATAATGTGGATGTTCGATTCAGGTTCTTCGGGTTAAGAGGTTGGTTGTAAAACATACCGGAACAAAAAACCTGTGATCAGCTGTGAGGGGTGACAAAATCAAAAGAAGTACACGGTGTTTCGGGAATACATGATCTGTCGACCGGTGTACCGAAGCAGTGGATTAAAGCTTCGAAAGAACATGGCAGTTGTAAACAATTTCATTAAATGACTTGCACTAAGCAATATTCATGCCATTGCTGTTTACAAACAGTTTAATATTTCCCTATTTGTAGCTTCTCTGTCTGAATCAGCTGATTGAGGCTTTTGTTATAAATAACACCTTCATCTTACATCTTCTAACAACCAGGATTATTACCAGTAAATCCATATCCCAATAATTTTGAAAATAGCAGTAAACAATCGATATTCCTGGTTCATATGTTCACCTGTAACAATCTGTATGCAGAGAATTTAACAAATTTAGAATTGCGGAAATGCCAGATAGCATCCGATTATCACAAGTTAGTCAACTGAATATCTGCGGCAACTTAATTACTCATTATCAGCAAGTGTTTACATGCTTGTAAGCAGCCTATACTGAGCACTCAAACTCGTGCATTACCGTACCCAAATGAGATTTACATTAAGGTAAACCTTTCGCACATCAATTTATCATGTTGCCGAGTGTTGGTATTGAGGGCAGTTTAAGGTTTTCCACAATTGTAACCAAGACTTCTGATAATATTTCGAAAATTGTATTTCTAAAATTTATGAGAAATGCTTCGTGTGAAAGAACATAAGGTCTAACTCAGTCATGGTTACATCGAGAATTATTATGTACCCCTATAAATAACAATACAATTTCTAACACGTGTTTTATTAATTCCAAATATTTGTCGTCATATCAGTCATTCCAGATTAGGCTCATAGGGTACGTGGAATGATCAGCGTATAGGGTAATTCGTCCAGTCATTCATCGTAGGTTGTATGTCCGCTGTTTTCAACTTTGACATGATGTAAATAGTAAACAGACTAAGACCGGATCTTAGTATGCTAGACGTTGGTGGATCTGGCGGGCAATTGTGATGGTCGGGCACAGAAACTTACACTCTGTCATAGATAACAGGGTTCGTTAACTTTGGCGATTAACGGCATGCAATATTTTCTACAACGAAAACTATTTCTAGTAATTATCTTGACAAAGACATGTGTTCACGATGTTCACAACGTCAGTAAATTGTTAGTGGTTGATAGCAAAACACTTTTTGTAGGTTGGTGACTGATTTTTTATGTCTGTGGTTTAGTGATGTACTACAAACTACTTTAGGTTTCATTCAAGACAGTCGCCAAAGCGTTAAACAATGGTGAATCACAAAAATAAAACAAGTGATATTATGTTCCAAGCGCAAGTTCATATATGTCTTTGTTTTGCATGAGACTGACGTTTTTGTTAGTCACGCTATTTTGGTCATACTCCAAAAGATTAGCTGCCTTTTCCGAAAATCCTTACAGTTAAAATTCAACTGTTATATTTCTTCCAAAGTTGAACAGTGATTTGTGTGCTGCTATTTTCTTGTTTCAACCGACTCCATTTTCTGAGGCCATAAGTTTCACATTGAACGGTATCATAGTTTTCACTTTTACAATAGTTTCTATGACTTTCAACAAGAACGGAAACCCAGACACTTTCTCCCTTGTAGTTTTGTCCCTTCTTCCTAACTATAGACAATATCGTAGGTTCGTACTGGTATTGTTGTCTATTTGCGTGACAGCGGGATAACAGATGCAATGCAAACAGCCTGAAACTAAACGTTTACTTGAGTTAAGTGAGGTAACACATCGTTCGAAATCTTTCATCTACTTAATTCAATTTCATGATTAAATTCACTGACTTGAACATAGCTCGAAACATTGAAGTCACCATCAATAATTTAAAATTTGTTAATAATTTAGATCTCACTTGTACTAGAAGTATGGTTAGTTAACTTTTATCGCTAATTCAGAACCGGGTGTCTTACATAACATGCAGGCTTCGGTAACCACTACAGAATTTTACTTCACTGTTGGCAGTTGTCTTTCAGATAACTTTGTACTCAGTATACACACCGGAGAAGGACTTGTATCGATGCCGCATTTTTCGCTGCAACCACCTGGGGCTAGGTGTAACCAGCGTTACCTAACATGAATTTGTTGCACAGCACCACTCATAATTTAACTTCAAGAACAGAATACTTTTGTACAAGTTATACAGATACACTTTGTAAAGGGATAGGATGCATTGGTCAAATTTTACTCAAAATGTTTATACCCATGGATTTCGTACCCGTGAGTTATATGTCCTTTAGTCTCGAAGCTATTCTCCACACAAGGATGACCCAGAATATGCGTTAACGTTCCATAAAGAATTTATTCCAATGAACTCATTGAAAGTGGGAATAAGTAGACACCGGTCTTTCGAGATTTGGACTTCAAAGTACATCATGTCAGTTTACTAATACACAAATGCTTTCAGTTAACCATGAAACAGATTTTATGGGTTTACAGGTAGTTACATAATTTTTGCAGAATATCCCGGTGGGGTAAACCTTTAATGTCTCCATTATACGACAACATTGAATATCTGCATGGGTTGAACCAAGATTGTAAACCAAGAACACGCGTCAAATTGGATAATTTTGAAAAATTTGTGACAACTCCCAAATTGACGACTGTATTGATTTACATTAAAGGCAGGTGAAGCATTATATATATCGCAATCTCGTTATATTGGCTGGTGGATTTAGTAGTTACAGATCACGAAATACAATTAGATACGACCAGAATGAAAAATATGTTGCCTCCAAAATTCGGTGACAATTGGTTTCTAAAACAATTCATTTTCTGCAGACACAACCAACGGCTGTTATACATCATCTCGAATACAGCCTATAAACAGGTGATATAATTGGCTACACGTACACACTTGAGACGTAATGTCTTGGCCGAAACAAATGTCAGGCCAACAGGTCCCACAGGTGTGTCGTACATCATCGATGTGGTATTCGCAGACACACATTTTGGGATTTATAGTGCGGGCGTGAATCAAATTACCTGTGTCGATTATAGGTTGGACTGGGTAGTAGTTAAGAGTGGGCAACGAGTGGTTGTAGACCGTAGAATCATCAGCGAGGGCTGGCATGCTTTGGCCGCATTAGCCTAACACCAGATTTTAATGACTAGGTTTCATCAAAATGGCTGAGAGTAGTAGGTGCAAAACGTTTCATAAAATACTTGCAACTTTTGACTACATAATCACACAACTACATGCGCAATCATATCTGGTGAGTTTATCAATTTACCAAACGCTCTGATGGAGAACTGGAAGTACCAGAAGAAAAAAGAACACAAAATGAAACGACATATTTAACAGTTTTGTAAATGAAAGCATAATATTAGCTACTTCCCATAACGACGATGGTCAAGGGTATACCATACAACCGGTACCTTCTTGTCCTGTTGAGCAGATCAACAAGAAATTTTAGTATTTGTAAACAAGGTATGCTCAAAGTATGTAAACATTTCTATGTATCTAAGTTATCGGTTTCTAAGTCTGATGTTTCTCAGCCGTTCTGCTTTCGATTGAATCGTTGTGTAAAAGCATAGCTTATACACAAAGCAGTCATTATCCGTATCCTACGGAAGGCATACTGATGCAGTGACAAGTGCAGTTTTCGTGCAGGTAGTCAATCAATTCTTATGACAAAACATTGAGTACTCAGGTTAGTGAGTGCCTTCAATACAGATTAACTAATCCACTACTCGAACTACTCCCTGTTCCATAGCCAGGTTTTTGTTATCCTTTACATTAACTAAAACGTAACAATCTTCCCGTTACACGGGAATCACAAATCTGAAAATGGATAATATCGGTTACTAAATTCTATTCCAAAAATATGGATATGTTTAATGGTTTATAAGATGACTGTGTATAGTGCAATCGTTTTGCCTTATGAACATCAGACTAGATAACACAGAGTATGGCATAAAGTCTGAAACGCCATTTTTTGCAGTATCGCACTCTGCCTCTCTCTCTTCATTTTTTTCACACAAATTTCAGAGTAGACGACTTAGCTCACGTTAGATCTGTACTACCTTACACGGTTTTTATTTTAACCGAATTGAATAATAGGTTGAGCAGTGTCGTCTAGCTCACTTATGATCAGATAGAAAATTCTATCCGAAAAGTTCGAAACATCTAAAAGTTCCTTTCTGAATGTCAGCTACCGCAAAATGAGAAAGAACCAGATAGGTCAGGCAGGTTTGACAATCCCGAATAAAAGTGAGAAATATTTTAAAAATGTTGTAAAACACATAAACCTTATCACAGTTTATTTGTTAAGCAAGCAGTCGAATATTTTAGCGTAACGGTTAAGTCAGCGCTCTCAAGCTACTTGGACTACATTGCGTGAATGACCTCATGACCCAAATGAGCGGTCAGATCAAGGGCATAATTTGGTAAATTTCCGGAAGTAAGAAACAGCCTTGGATTTGGAAAGCACCAGTACAGAGCATCTTGTCTACCCAAGCTTGGAAGTGATTATAACCAGACGAACTTCCTAGACCAAGTGAAGTTATTCGTTCGAGTTTCACTACCTCTGCCCAATCCTATGAGTTTTGCACTTGACTCAGTGTAGCAAAACCAACAGCTTACTGTCAACTACCTCTCCCACGAGTGAGCGAGAATGTTTACAAGCTAACAAAACTAACTCGGAGGATCATACAACAGACAAAATAACCGTGGCCTTTTACTCTAGTCTATAACTCGAGTGGAGCTACACAAATGCTAAATCAGTTAGAGCCAAATGGTGAGCAGGGAATTTACTGGAGTCAACAAGACAGTTAGCAGTGCTCCTTCTAAAAGAATCGGACAAACTCAGAATGTGGTGCATTTCACGCGCCTAACATAAAGTTACTGAAGCGATGTTCAAACGATTGCTTCCAACCAGAGTTCAAGGTTCGGTTAAAAAAAATTATGCGTTGTTGTTGAGCTCTGTTGAAGATAACGTTCAGCTACAATGCATTTTACTAAGTGAGAATTCACCAATAACGATAGAAGACATACGTCGCGAGATGTTAACATTTCGT